>JAVJIF010014204.1:0-177664 GCA_038442645.1 Agave tequilana
TTTGGTCAAGGACTTAGCTACCAAGCTACCTAGTGATTGCAAAAATATAGTCATCCTAACCTTCCAAATGGGAAAATTTAGGCCATCAAATTTAGGTGGGTTTTAATGTTGTCGGCATATTTACTAGTGTATGAATGGATGAATGAAAATGTTGATTAGCAATATTTTAAGGATCTCTCTATGGATGTTAAGCCAAACCTAGAGTCCAAGCTCTGATACCAATTGAAAATCACCTAGAGGGGGGGTGAATAGGTGAAGATGCTAATCAAAGGGCAATTTAAAAATTAAAGCTACAACAGTCGCCAAACAAGAATCACAAGATGAATGCAAGCAAGTAAGTATGACAATGATTATGATGAGCAAGAATAAGAGCAAGTATAGTAAAGTAAAGAGTGCAAGAAAGTAAACCAATCGCAAACATAAGGATATGTTATCGAGGTTCGAGCACCCAGCTCTACTCCGCCTTCCCCAGAAGGATTCTAGCTGCTTCACTATCACACAGACAGTTACACAATCACTGCATGCAGTACCCAACACAAGGAGTACCCAATTCACAAAGCTCAAGTACAAATTATCTCTGAGTAATCAAAAGACCACAAACTCTCTCTTTCAAATATCTCTTCCCTTACAAAGGTCCTTAGAGAATATTGAGTAGGAATGAAGCTCTTGTGTAAGGTGAAAAGAAAAATTAATCAGAGAGTATCACAAAAACCAATTCAGAAAAAGAGTGAGAATATTAGCACAAAAACCAAGAAACAAGCTCTTTGAATTTCTCAAACTTTTGAATTTTTCTCTTGAAAATTGTTGTAAAGAATCTCTCCCCAAACACCCCTATTTATAGGAGAGGGCTAGGGTTTAGGGATAAGAAATAGTTACTGAAGTTTAGGAGGTGATTAATTCAAAATAAAACCTTAAACGGATTTTAAAACTCAAATTACAAAATAACAGCTCAATTAAAAATCTGCCCGTTACAGTTCAACGACTACATCGGTCGACCGGGCCGGTCGACCGGTAGTACAAAATTCCGACCGTTACAGGCTATCGGTCGCCGACCGGTCGACTGATACAAACTGTGACTCAAAAATAAATATCGGTCGACTGCCCCCGGTCGACCGACAGACATGCACACGGATACGTGCATTCTGCCAGGACCTCGGTCGACTGGTCCGGTCGACCGGACCAGCCTGACACAGACTCGGTCGACTGTCGGTAGACTGCCGGTCGACCGGATCAGGTCAGAAAACGAAATAAAGACAGAATTTTGAGAAGAAAAATATTTTTAACAAAACTATTTAAACAGGAATTCAGTATGTAACATAAAAAGAAATTTGTAGAAGAGAGATTTTGTACTAAAATATTTTTGTATATTTATAGGAAATAAACTAAGAAATAGTATATGCGCAAAAACGTGTGTGATTGAGCTTCAAACCTAATCTCTATTCTTTAACAAGCTATAAAACTAAAAATACAAAACCTATGGACCTCTGAGCAATCTTCACGTCTTTGAGCCATCCAATGCCTTGCTAGTGCCTTCTCTTCTATGATCCTTCCTTGATGAGCAAATTGCCTTCATTGCTATGTGGAACTTAGAAGTTTTTGCAACAGCGAAGCGAATGAACTCTAAACATGGTACAAAACCTGAAACTTATCTTAAACACAAATCATTAGTACCAAATAGCACTAATTGGTTTGTCATCATCAAAACACAAAAACATTGGAGAGTGTAACCTCTTGGGCTAACAATTCTTATAATAATCATTCCCTTTATATATATATACACCCTCCTTTATATACACCCACCTTTCCTTCTTTCTTTCTCTTTCATATTTCCCTTCCTTCTCCATTTTTCCAGCAAACGAAACAGCCATGGTGGCCTCTTGGCCGGCCATCCACCCTCCAACTCCACCACCATCTCCACCAACTTCTCCACCTTTTCTCTCTTCATCTCCTTCTCCATTCCAACAACAACAACAGCCACAACACCATCTTCTCCACCATCTTCTTTCTCCATTTCCCACCAAAATAACCCATCATCTCCACCACCTTCTCCACCATTTCCACCACCACCTACACCACCTTAGCCACCACCAATCACACCAAGTTAGTTCCTCCTCGGCGAGCTCTTCCATCCTAGCCAACTCGTCGCTCTCCGAAACATCGTTTTCAAAATCCAAAAAAATCAAAATGAGCTAGACTTGCACCCTTCCTTGGTCGGGTTTGGGCTGCCCTATGGGCTGCCGGCGCCGTCGCCGGCCGGCCGGAGATGGCCGCCATTCTCCTCTTCTCCCTTTCTTCTTTCCTTCCTTTTTCTTTCCTTTCTTTCTTTCTTTTCTTTTTCTTTTCCTTCCTTTTTCTTTCCTTCACTGTTTTTTTCCCAACAATTGGGGAGACCAAAAAAACTTGCGTCTCCCCTTTTTCTCCCAAAAACATGCGTCCCTCTCTTCCCCATCCATGCGTCTCTCAGTTTCTCATCTCCCTGTCTCTCTCTTTCTCTCTGTTAATTGCTAAACGCGGAGTTCACCCCGCATCCAAACAATTCCTTAACACGAATCTTCGCGTTCTTGACATTTGTATAACGCGGCCTTCGCGTTCTTGTATCGACATAACGCGGAGCCCCTGCCCGCGTCTTTGTCCTTCTCGTGTCAACGCGACGCGGAGCTCATACCCGCGTCTGTGTTCCTCTCGTGTTAAAGCAACGCGGAACCCGCGTCTGCGTCCGCATTCTCCTCGTGTCCTGACTTGAACGCGGGTCTCGAACCTCGCGTTTGTGGGAATTTATGCAACGCGAACCCCGCGTCTGCGACCCCGCGTCTCACTCTCAAACTCGCGTCCCCCTGTACTCTCTCTCTCTCCATGGACTTCTCTCTAGCTCTCACTTTCTCTCTCCTCTCTATCATTCTCTTCTCTCTCTTGATTTTCTCCTCTATCACTTTCCCTTTAACGCGTTTACGCGTTGGTTACCTGAATTCTGGAGATCAGGGACTTCACAGTATTTTCTGTAGATTTAGGCGAGTGTTCTCGCTTTCCTCTTGACTTTCCCGCTTCGTCGGATCGACTTGATTGTCTTATGTATTTGTATCTGGAACTAACACCTTCTCTGCAGGTACCCTAACCTCTGAGTACAACCTTTGAGGTTTAAAGTCCTTTGGGCTTTCTCTATGCTACGCCTGGTAGGCGGACCTAGCGTCAACACTTTACGCTTACTCCGTTCGAGTGTAATTACCCCGTGAGCATGGCTTCCCGTGAGTAGTAGTATAGCGTTCATACGCTTACTGCGACACGTGTGTCTAGCTACGCTGCGAGTAGTAACCACGCCGAGCGTGATAGCATTTTGTGTTGTACATTAGCTTCGCTCCAGCTTGCTCAGCTCTGCTTGATTGTGCTCAGTTATTATTTTATCACTTGCCAAGTACACACTTGAATATTAACACTTGACATGCTTTTGCTTGATACCTACCATCTACATGCTAATACCTGACACCTGTTTATATCACTTGTCAACGATGTGTCATCACCTGACACCCGACTTACTACTTGACACTTGCTTCTTACTATGACATGACTTATCACTTGCCTCTTGAAAATATTAATACTTGACCTGTGATTATCACATTTACGGGAATACTATACTTGTTATCCTGTATTACATACAGTGATTTGAATCTTGTACATGTTATCCTGTATTATATATACAGTGACCTGAATCTACATTACTCATGTACTCTTGAATCCTGATCATGTCTTGCACCTGCAATTCCCGTAAATTGATAACTACATAATAAATCATAAAAGGGAACAACTTGCATCGGGTCGGGGGAAACTTGCGGCTATCAATACATGTTCGTGTTTACAGTGGTATTAGGTATGTTGTGTAATTAAAACTTTCGGTCTGACCTGTGGGCCTCCAGGCGACCGAGGGGAGTGCTGGCTCCCTCATTCTTGGTACCATCTTGATAAGGGCATTCTATAAGACCCTCCTGTACGCTTGCGGCTGGTTCTGAGCACCAGTAACGGAACGTCCTGGACCGTGGTCCCGGGCATGCACGGGACCCACTGTAAACATTGTTCGTTGATACCCCCGTTGGTTTCCAATAACAACCTTACTTTACTCAGATTTGGATATATGTGCGCTGGGACGCTAGTTCACATATCTAGACATCGGGGTAAGACGAGTAATAATAATAATAATAAAAGATGCCAGTTATGAATCTGTAATATGCCTTACCATGTTTGCTTGTATCAGGATTTACTTCGAATTTTCGGTTTTATGATTACTATACTATACCGTTCATATCCTGCCTTTCCACTTGTATTCTATCCCACCTGTCTCCAGCTCTTATCTGATCATACTATGAGTCTTCCCTGCTTGATATCATATGCTGTATATCTACTTGCTCCTGTATGCTTGTGCCTACGACACGGTTTTCATGTTTATGATCCAGATTTATCGATATACATGTGTTTATCCAGACTCGCCATCTGGCTTTCGCATCACCACTCGCCGGGGAGTTCTGACTCCTTTAGATCCTCATGTCCAGGTTTTGGAGCTTGGAGCATGTGGATTCTCCCAGTTGCTGATCAGAGTGGCGCAGCGGTAGCGTGGATCTCCAGTAGACCGTCCAGAGCCCCATCCTTCCAGGCCCCCAGCTCGGCTCTAGAGTTTTCCTGCTATGACTCTGAGCCACCTTTTGTACTGTTCATACATGTATATCACCTTGTATTCTCGCACTTGCGCCTGTTGGTGATGTAATATTATTGTAATATTATCACTTCCTGTGATAACTTTGTAACTGTACTCATGTGTTGGAATGTATAATGCACCACGTGCTTCCGCACTCTGATTCTTACCTGTACTGATGCTTAGCGTATATATGTGAGGGTATTTCTGACCTGCGTATATACGTCGCAGTAACGTTTCTGTACCCGCCGGATCGGGGCGTTACAGGGTGGTATCAGAGCCTGGCTCTCACATCCTCAGTACAACCAGTCGGCAAATTAATGGTAAAGAAATTTGCAACTGGAATGCATAAGTCATGATTATACAATCCAACTGTAAGTACAAAGTTATCCATTCTCTCTTGATAATCTTACCCTTGAATTCTGAAGTCCTCCCATTCTTTCATACTTCAGTTTCTCGTTATTCTTGAACCAACTCGGACATGAAAAGACGGGTAAATCATAACGGTTCTGGTTCTTCTTAGAGTGACCCTAATGGAGGAAGTGTTGATTTGAGATAATTTCTGCAAAATATGATGAAAAACTAACAAGAACAGACGAAGGTCCCGCACCAAGAATCATGGTTGCACTCCGGGAACAGAAGCCAGGCAACATATCAGATTTCAGGAAATTTCAGCGGCAATCTTTTCGGGCGTGGAGAAGCCCTGGATGCATAGCAGTAGCCGGTAAACATGTCGGATCTTCTGAAGGCAACTCGGGTCCCTGACGAGAACCAAGTGGAAGTGACCAAAATTTAGTTGAAAGATGTAGCTAGGATGTGGTGGTTGGCGAAAGGAGTGAGACTGGAAAAGCCCATCACTTGGGACTAATTCTCGAAGGATTTCTATAAGAAGATTCTTCTCTGTAATAGCTCAGAAAGAAATGAAAGGATGATTTATCAAATTGCGGTAAGAAGATTAAATTGTAGATAAGTACACTGTAAAATTCTTAAGGCATAGTCAGTTGGTATCTTACATGGTGGCTGACAAGGAGAACCGAGCAAGTAAGATTTTAGTGAGAACTGAAGATGAGGATCAAGATGTTTCTTATTCTCAAGCAGCCCAAGAAGTATTCTCAAATTTTGCCATTACTCGGGAAGTAGAACGACCCAGAGAAGAAAGATCAGGATGAGATGCAGATGAAGTTGGCAAAGAGACCCTCTCAGTTGATGGAAGTTGAAGACTCAAACAGGCCCCTGGATGCCCCACTAGCTAAGCCATCCCTCCAACCTTGCCCTCAGCATATGACGTGTGGGTATTGTCTGAAGCCGGGCACCTACTACAACGCAACCACCAGAGAGGTTATGAATTATGTCGTATACGGGTCCGGAGATTAGTTGAAAAGTGACTTTCTGTTCAAGAAGGCAGAGAACATCGCACAGATCAGATCAACTCATCCAGTATAATCATTGGGAGAGAATCCAGGACCTACTGGCAGAATGATCTCGCTTCATCCCCAGCATCAAGCATGGAGTCATACACAAAGGAGACCAAGAGCTAGGGCACATGGTGGGAGGAGGCAAACATATAATCTGACTGAAGAGGAAGTCAGGATGCTCAATACGATGGAGTGAGAAAAAGAAAAGGATGCTTAATATCTGAAAAACGAACCCTGAAGGTCCTAACCGTAACCATTGTCCCCATTTTTAGCATGTCCGGGAGTTGATAAATTCTCTATATCATATCATTCTCATTGCACTATCATCACCAATCCTAGTCTGTCCGTGTCTACCTCCCCATTTCATGATTCCTATCTCTTCTATTTTACTATTCTAATTTTCGTAATCCTTATGCCAACTTAAGATATGCGTAAACTAGAGAGGTAACAGAAGGGCAGATGTGGTTTGCTCTCATTATGTTCGGCATTCCTCTGTTCTGGTACATTACATTGTCTTATATTGGGTAGATCTTCGCCTCGCATTCTATTCTCGTATTTATGGATACATCACGGGAGACAGTGCATCAAGTGGAGTAGTCATCGCTTATATAATCAGGTAGACTGTATCATTACATGAGGAGTGTCAGTATATAACAGTATTCTAGAATCAGGACTTCTGGCAGACAGAGTTATGGTATTTTTCATTTCTATTACTCCAATAGCGATCATGATTTCTTCAACTATGTTCATGGAACTCGGGCATTCTCAGAGCTGATTTGCAGTCAGGTTATTATTTAGAAGACAGCATTCGGGACATGTTTCGGTTATTATAATTTCTTAATCGTATTCTCAGAGCCACTAACTTCTGGCAGTCTTTATTGATTTGGTAGACCATAAGCTCCGCTAGCCTCGCCAAGTGAGGGTCGTGTTCTAGTCACCCGTGAACCTAACGGGTGTGAGCTTCGCTGCACCCTATTACTTAGCATTAGCGTTGTGTTACACACTGGCTTCGCCGCGTGAGCTTCGCCATATGCGAGCCTCGCAGAGCGTTAGCTTCGCCGCACCCTAATGCTTAATACCTGAGCTGTGTTACGCGATAGCTTCACCTAGGCTTGCTTTGCCCGTGGTTAGTTCCTTCAGTGCTAAGCACTCTAGCCTGTTCCTCGGATTTCTTCTGCCTAGCGTGCTTTCATGGATCCGCTGAGCATGGTTTTATCGCTGTGTCTGAGCCATCGCCATGATCCTTGTCAATGATCCATTCGACCAATCTTACATTGCTCAGATATCTTCTACATGTTTCATCTGCAGTCAGGTTATTATTCAGAAGTCAGTATTTGAATTCTTTAGGGTTATTCTATTCTTGATTATGTCTTTCAGAGTTAGCAACGCCCAGTATGCAGAAATTCTTAATTATTGGTCTTCTTGATTCATACTCAGTATTATCAGAGTTTTCTTACTTAGGTATTCTGGTCTATTCTCGGAAATTTATTATGTATGCAGCACATCAGAAATTCTACTGCGGACTCTTTATCAAGGACAACATCATGCCATGCAGGATTTTATATTTATGGATTTCAGCACTACGGATTTCTATGAATTTCATCAGCATTGGTTCGCAGTCTGATTGAAGTATTATTGATTATCTCACCAAGTCAGCTCACTCTATATTATTCAGAATGGGTTAGTCTTTTGAAGTTCTGACAGTGTTCTTTTATAAGCAGACATCAGATCAGTATAATAATGGCACCGTCAGAGGATGTATATATACGGTAGAAGGGCAGAGATGTCTCAGTCCTGAGTTTACCGTTCCGTCAATTAGGGAAAACAACTCATAGTTATTCATATCTTGATTGGCATAATCCTCATTCCTATTCTTTCTGTGTCCATTTTACCCCTTATCGAAATTGCGAGGACGCAATTTTTTATAAGGTGGATGGAGTGTAACACCCCGCTCCCCGAATACGTACTTAGTTGCGTATTCATATTTCTTATCGTATTTTTTAATTTACTTCCTGTATTTATTTTGTATTATGAGTTATTTATATGATCGTTTGCCTTGGATCTGGATTCGTGAACTCGGAGTCAGCCCTACTCTGAACCGGGGGGACCGATCCTAGAGTATTGCTCGATTGGACTTTCTGATATCTGATTTGACCGATTTCAGTTTCAAATATCATTTTATAATATTCTATATTTTCTATGATTTTCTGAAATTTTCTTGAATTAAGTTGTAAATCTTCAAAACCGAGATCGACCGATACCGCTGCTCGAATCTCAGATTTTTAATTTACAAACAGAATTGAAATTCTAAAACGTCTTTCCTGTAACTTCTTAAAATCACATTTTCTATCCAAATACTTTTTCTGAGAATTTTCTAATTTTATCAAAATTCCCCTGGATTTGGTGTCGGCCAGTATCACTGGTTGATTCAGGAATTTTAGTTTAAAATGGAATCAAATTTCTAGATTCTGATTTCATATTACTTCTTAAAATTATATTTTCTCCTTTCTGGCATTTTCTGAAATTTTTTAGATTTTATCAAAATCCGGCCGACCCGGTACAGACGGTATTGACTGTTGACTTCAAGATTTTTATTTTGAAAATAAGATTGAATTCCTGAAAACCGATTTCGTCAAAAATCTTTATATAATATTATTATTTTTGAGAATTTTTGGGAAGCTTTTCAAGCTACTTTATTTTTGGACTTTTCCGGAGTTTCCGGTGTTTTCCCAGATACCGGAATTTTATCCAGATATTTTACTTTTCTCTTTCTCCATTTTTCTCTCTCCTCTCTAGACGCGAGTTTCACCAACCTGAGTTCAACATTTAATGCAGGGATGTTCTCCATACTGCATTTAATGCTTGTCCTGCAAGATCATTCTGAACCATACTTTTTTGTCTTTTCTGGCAAACGTAAATCTCGCGTTTTCCCCTGGACGCGGCTCTCATCTCCGCGTCCAGTTCATTTTCCCTAGACGCAGCCATTCTTTTGATGAGACGCAGGTTTTAGTGGGATGGCATTCTTATAATAATCATTCCCCTTATATATATATACACCCTCCTTTTATATACACCCATCTTTCCTTCTTTCTTTCTCTTTCATATTTCCCTTCCTTCTCCATTTTTCCAGCAAACGAAACAGCCATGGTGGCCTCTCTGGCCGGCCATCCACCCTCCAACTCCACCACCATCTCCACCAACTTCTCCACCTTTCTCTCCTTCATCTCCTTCTCCATTCCAACAACAACAACAACCACAACACCATCTTCTCCACCATCTTCTTTCTCCATTTCCCACCAAAATAACCCATCATCTCCACCACCTTCTCCACCATTTCAGCACCACCTACACCACCTTAGCCACCACCAACCACCAAGTTCTCCTCCTCGGCGAGCTCTTCCATCCTAGCCAACTCGTCGCTCTCCGAAACATCGTTTTCAAAATCCAAAAAAATCAAAATGAGCTAGACTTGCACCCTTCCTGGTCGGGTTTGGGCTGCCCTATGGGTTGCCGGCCAAGTCGCCGGCGCCATCGCCGGCCGGCCGGAGATGGCCGGCCATTCTCCTCTTCTCCCTTTTTTTCCTTCCTTTTTCTTTCCTTTCTTTCTTTCTTTTCTTTTTTCTTTTCCTTTCCTTTTTCTTTCCTTCACTGTTTTTTTCCCAACAATTGGGGAGACCAAAAAAACTTGCGTCTCCCCTTTTTCTCCCAAAAACGTGCGTCCCTCTCTCCCCCATCCATGCGTCTCTCAGTTCTCATCTCCGTGTCTCTCTTTTCTCTCTGTTAATTGCTAAACGCGGAGTTCACCCCGTGTAATGCCCCGATCCTATAGATACGGAGACGTTATGGCGACGCATATACGCGAGGTAAAATACCCCTCGTATACGCGCTAAGCCTAAATTGTAACCAGAACAAGCTATAAATCGGAAGCATAATGATCATGAACACTGCAGTAATACATATAAGACCACACATGATAGTAATGAATAACGGGAAGAAAATGACAGCTGAATAGAAGTCAAAGGTGATATACAGAAATCAAAGAATAATAACAAGAATGAAATGCAAGTATACCAGAATCAAGGGGAGAGGACCCAAGCTCCTCGCCAGGCGAACCGTCTCATCGAACACCTGCACATTAGAACAATCGTCCAATATCTGGACGTGCAAATCCAGGGTCGTCAGAAAGCGACCATGGTGAGTGTGTGTGTAAAGGGGAAAGAGCTCGTGCAGAAACAATGTGCATAAATAATAATAAGAACAACTGCAGCTATAAAAGACTGAATAACAAGATAAATAACTGCACTGTAGTATAACGGATAATCAACATGAACAAACACAGAATACAACTGTCACAATGACAAACAAGCAACTGATGTCAAAATATGCAACCTATCACATGTCACTAGGTTGGTATCCAAGTCTGGTCATAAATATGGTCCTGGTAACAATCATGAGTCTAACATAGTAATATAAATAGATATACAATCAGGTAATTACAGTCAGTCACAAGGCATCAACAGTTATTATTAATTATGTCAGCGAACACCAATTGTCACATGTAATAGACGCATCCCATACTACGCCTACCACACATGCCAATCGATGCCCTTAAGTTATTGAAACTGATCGGTTGGAGACATTGTCCATGCTTTAGGTGGGTCCCGTGCATACCCGGGACCACGGCCCAGACTCCTGGCGCTGAACCAGGACCTACCGCAAGGTAGTCAGGAACATGTAAACAAGAACAGGAAACATGACGGGGTGCCAGTCACCCCACGGGAACCCTGCAGTGGAACCCTCTTTCGGCTGCGCAACCTAAATCCTAGGTCCACCCAAAATAAGGACGTTGTCTCCTCCATCAATCTCCCCAATCCCAGTGCAAGTTGTTTGTTATCATGTTTTAGTTTATTAAGATTATTTAGTATACATGTTACTTAAATCTCTGGGATGACTCAGTGGTAGTCACGGTAACAATATCAACATGTGAAAGTCAGGGTACCGGTATAACAGGAATATAATATATATCAAGGTACAGGATACCGGTATAACAGGAATATGTAACAAGTGAACATGCGGGTGTTGTTACCGTGTGATAATATTCCCCAGCAAATTTCAGTAACATGAACATGATAGTTGTCAGGTATATATATAAAGAATAACCAGTCAGGTTTCACAGGTAAAACAAGATTATCCAAGATGAGTAATGATCTACTGACATGAACAGAATAATCCGAGCAATGTATGTATTCAACTCATATCCTCAAAGTCATCGATATTACCATCCAAATCACAACTCAACTAAGATGGTCACATCTAAATACTGATCAATATCCAATGTAAATAACATAAATCCAAGTTCAACTTAAACTCCAACTAAGTCCATATACTGATCCAAGCGTCAAGTAATCCGATCTCTAACATCGTAACAAGTCCACCATCAATATCCGAATGAATCATCACCTAAGTTATTACAATGAAAGAATAACAAGTCTGGAAAGTACTCTATATGAAATATATCATCTGTCCTCAAATATCTGAATAAATTCTTAACTGAATTATCACCAAGTAAGGAATATTAAGTCTGATAATTGTTCAGATAAATTGTAGATAGTAAACCTCAATATTGAACCAATCCAACATAAGCTCAATCTAGTATACAGTCCAAGTTCCTTACAATTAGTCCCAATCTGAAACAGTAATCATCTATTCATGAAATGATATAACTCTAATATCTCAATGTCCAAATACAAGATCCACATATATCTGATGCTCAACTATATACTTAATCTATCCAATCAATAGGTCGAGTCAAGTCACAGTCTAAAGGTATATCAAACTAAGCCTAAGCCAACAACGCTAAACTACCAACACAGGAAGCTAATACAAGTAGATATCATCTACATGAATAAAGTGGACAATCATATATGACTCATGAACTGGTATAAATCATCCAACTGATAAAATATAACAGAAAGTTACCTAAAATGATAAAGGCAACAAGTAAAGCATTCCAACAACGATAAATACATAAGAATGAACACTCACTAACCAGAGAAATATGACACTTACAAAACAAAGAAGTAACACTCACCTGAGATCCATCCCAAGTCCGAAGCACTGAAATTACAAGGCCTTGATAAATCTACATGAATTATTCAATAAGAAATTGTTAGATTTTTTAAAAAGAATATTTTAAGGAGTTTAAATCTTGATTAATTAGTTTGGGTGTTGGAGATATGATTCTTTAGGTTTAGTGAATTTAGTAGGTTTAATTTAAACCGATTTCTAATTTTTGTTTGATTTTTAATAGGCTTTAAATTATAAAGTACTTAACGGTTCTAGATTATCATTAAGGAGAAATGATTTTAAAGTGGGGATTTGAATTTATTTCATGTTGCTATATGTCTAAAACTTTATCATAGAAAGTAAAAGTGTTGTAAAATATTTATTTTTTTTTTTTTTTTTTTGATTTATTTTGATATTTAATCAATTATTTAATATAAAATTCTTTCCTTCTCTTCTTTTCTTTCTTTCCGTATCTTTTTAATCAATTATTTTTAATCAATTATTTTAAGATGAACAGTCTCCGTATCTTTAGGATCGGGGCGTTACACCCCGCATCCAAACAATTCCTTAACGCGAATCTTCGCGTTCTTGACATTTGTATAACGCGGCCTTCGCGTTCTTGTATCGACGCAACGCGGAGCCCCTGCCCGCGTCTGTGTCCTTCTCGTGTCAACGTGACGCGGAGCTCATACCCGCGTCTGTGTTCCTCTCGTGTTAACGCAACGCGGAACCCACGTCCGCGTCCACGTTCTCCTCGTGTCCTGACTTGAACGCGGGTCTCGAACCTCGCGTTTGTGGGAATTTATGCAACGCGAACCCCGCGTCTGCGACCCCCGCGTCTCACTCTCAAACTCGTGTCCCCCTGTACTCTCTCTCTCTCTCTCCATAGACTTCTCTCTCTCTAGCTCTCACTTTCTCTCTCCTCTCTCTCATTCTCTTTCTCTCTCTTGATTTTCTCCTCTATCACTTTCCCTTTAACACGTTTACGCGTTGGTTACCTGAATTCCGGAGATCAGGGACTTTACAGTATTTTCTATAGATTTAGGCGAGTGTTCTCGCTTTCCTCTTGACTTTCCCGCTTCGTCGGATCGACTTGATTGTCTTATGTATTTGTATTTGAAACTAACACCTTCTCTGCAGGTACCTAACCTCTGGGTACAACCTTTGAGGTTTAAAGTTCTTTGGGCTTTCTCTATGCTACGCCTGGTAGGCGGACCTAGCGTCAACACTTTACCGCTTACTCCGTTCGAGTGTAATTACCCCGTGAGCATGGCTTCCCGTGAATAGTAGTATAGTGTTCATACGCTTACTGCGACATGTGTGTCTAGCTACGCTGCGAGTGGTATCCACGCCGAGCGTGATAGCATTTAGTGTTGTACATTAGCTTCGCTCCAGCTTGCTCAGCTCTGCTTGATTGTGCTCACTATTATTTTATCACTTGTCAAGTACACACTTGATATATTAACACTTGACATGTTTTTGCTTGATACCTACCATCTACATGCTAATACCTGACACTTATCTATATCACTTGTCAACTGATGTGTCATCACCTGACACCCGACTTGCTACTTGACACTTGCTTCTTACTATGACATGACTTATCACTTGCCTCTTGAAAATATTAATACTTGACCTGTGATTATCACATTTACGGGAATACTATACTTGTTATCCTGTATTACGTACAGTGACTTGAATCTTGTACATATTATCATGTATTATATATACAGTGACCTGAATCTACAGTACTCATGTACTCTTGAATTCCTGATCATGTCTTGCACCTGCAATTCCCGTAAATTGATAACTACATAATAAATCATAAAAGGGAACAACTTGCATCGGGTCGGAGAGAAACTTGCGGCTATCAATACATGTTCGTGTTTACATTGGTACTAGGTATTTTGTGCAACTAAAACTTCCGGTCTGACCTGTGGGCCTCCAGGCGACCGATGGGAGTGCTGGCTCCCTCATTCTTGGTACCATCTTGATAAGGACATTCTATAAAACCCTCCTGTACGCCTTGCGGCTAGTTCCGAGCACCAGTAACGGAACGTCCTGGACCGTGGTCCCGGGCATGCACGGGACCCACTGTAAACATTGTTCGTTGATACCCCCGTTAGTTTCCAATAACAACCTTACTTTACTCAGATGTGGATATATGTGCGCTGGGACGCTAGTTCACATATCTAGACATCGGGGTAAGACGAGTAATAATAATAATAATAAAAGATGCCAGCTATGAAACTATAGTATGCCTTGCCATATTTGCTTGTATCGGATTTTATTTCGGATTTCCGATTTTATGATTACTATACTATACATGTTCATATCCTGCCTTTCCACTTGTATTCTATCCCACCTGTCTCCAGCTCTTATCTGATCATACTATGAGTCTTCCCTGCTTGATATCATATGCTGTATATCTACTTGCTCCTGTATGCTTGTGCCTACGACACGGTTTCATGTTTATGATCCAGATTATTGATACACATGTGTTTATCCATACTCGCCATCTGGCTTTCGCATCACCACTCGCCGGGGAGTTCTGACTCCTCTGAATCCTCATGTCCAGGTTTTGGAGATTGGAGCATGTGGATTCTCCTAGTTGCTGATCAGAGTGGCGCAGCGGTAGCGTGGATCTCCAGTAGACCGTCCAGAGCCCCATTCTCCAGGCCCCCTGCTCGGCTCTAGAGTTTTCCTGCTATGACTCTGAGCTACCTTTTGTACTGTTCATACATGTATATCACTTGTATTCTCGCATTTGCGCCTGTTGGTGATGTAATATTATTGTAATATTTATCACTTCCTGTGATAACTTTGTAACTGTACTCATGTGTTGGAATGTATAATGCACCACGTGCTTCCGCACTCTGATTCTTGCCTGTACTGATGCTTAGCGTATATACGTGAGGGTATTTCTGACCTGCGTATATACGTCGCTGTAACGTTTTCGTACCCGCCGGATCGTGGCGTTACAGAAGGTCTCATACTCTTCGTTCGGAAGAGAGCTCAAAAGATTCAACCCTTGTCCTCGTCCTTAATCAATTCATCCATGTTAGTTAGGTCTGCAAGAAGCTTCATGTAGTTGTTCATGTGTTCACCAATGGAGAATTCTTTTTTCTACTAGAAGCAGTAAAGTCTCCTCTTCAAATGCAACTGATTCTCGGTGCTCTTCGTAAAATTCTTACTTTCAAGGATCTCTCAAATCTATCTTATAGAAGTCTCATTCATGACATGATACTTGATATTTTGTATCAAACAAGATCTAATGAT
Organism: Agave tequilana; assembly: GCA_038442645.1. Taxonomy (NCBI): domain Eukaryota; kingdom Viridiplantae; phylum Streptophyta; class Magnoliopsida; order Asparagales; family Asparagaceae; genus Agave; species Agave tequilana. The sequence goes on from JAVJIF010014204.1 coordinate 15,439, forward strand.
GACACACCCCGTCTGATTCATCTTGTTCCAATCTTTTTCTAAAGTCTCCGCTAGTTTCTCTTGAAAAAGCAGCGTGTCTTTCAAATTCTGCGCATTCAGCGCATCCATTAGCTTGCATCTTCACATACCAAAGTTGTTTGTGTCATCAAACTTTACCACATCGATCTTTCACTGGTGGATGTTCACAATCTTCACCGTGGACTGATTAACTTCGGCCATATCTCCTCAAATAAATGCCAATAACAATGCAGAAAAAACAACGAAAATAGATGCAAATAGATAAAGATCGAAACTTTACCTCAAAATGAAATCCTAGACGAGTTTCCAAACAATCTACTCCACCAAAAATGATCCCAACGAACAATCCAACGTTGTTCTGAGATCGACACACAATCCTACTAACAGACCAACGCCCCTTCGAGATCGACACATGATCTCTGATGAACAAACCACGATATTCTTGAGATCAATACATGATCCCTAGCCGAACTTGGAAGCTCTATTACCACTTGTTGCGCCCTCCAGAGGAATCCAACGACACACCAATGACCAAGATCAGTTTTCCACCGAGTCAATCACGAACCAATATATCACAAACAGGAATCAAAGAGAGAAAGCGAGAAACAAATGATTTAACGAGACTCGACAATTTGTCTATGTTCTTGGGGCAGAAGGGAGAAGATCTTATTCAAATAACTGAGTTACAAGGATTACAAAGTGATCCGAAGATCCAAATTAAAGAAACTACGCACTCGGCCATAGAATTCCCTCAAACAAACTAACCCTAAAACTCTCAATACACTTCACCAATTCAGGTTACAAAGTAAGGTGCAACACCCCCTCAATATATAGGCAGAGAACCCACGTAAAAAACAAATCAAGACTTATGAAATCAAACAAAAAACGAAGTCAGAATCCTATTTAGAAACTGTCCAAGACCCGCAACTGTCGACAGCTCCAATAAGCCTGTTAACAGACTGAGCTAACCCAACTCTCAAGTTTAGCACCTGTTCGACGGCCTGAGCCACGACTGTCGACAAACTATGTTACAGTTATCGACGGTCGATCAATACCTGTCGACAAACGGTCAAACAAGCAGTTTCTGTCTAGCGTATCTACGTATCTTCTGTCGACAGCACTAGGGCCTATCGACATCTCCTTTTGTTGTTCCTTTCTTCTTCTGCTGTTGTGCACTCGTGCACATTGAACTTCAAATTTCTCTACTCTATCCAACTAAGTTTGAAAACTCAAATTTCATCTTCTCCTCCACGCATTTTTTCCTTTTTTAAGGTTGTTTGGGGAGTTAAAAGAGAGTCAGAAGCTGACTACTCCATAGCTCTCTCATACAATATTTTCACTCTTGATAATGACGAGAATAGGGTAATCATCCTGCGAAATATTGTTCTACTAAACATCTGGTGTTTTTTTAACTCACCTTTTTAAAGGAGAGAGAAACCATAAAAGCTCACAAAGTTCAAATTACTATAAATCAAAATTTAAAATCTGACTGAAAAAAGAATATATTGTAAAAAGGTGCTCTGTTCAAAACTGCTCAATAAGTCCATGTACAGACTTTAATATTTCAGCGTGGGAGCATTACCAGTGCTCCCAGATGTTTGGCAACGAGTAACCATGAGTGAATTCAAATTGGGAACATTTGAGCAAGAAAATGAGGCCATAAAAAAGAGTAACCATGAGTGAATTCAAATTGGGAACATTTGAGCAAGAAAATGAGGCCATAAAAAAGAGCTCAACGTCTCTAATAAAACTAAGTTCAAAATGAGACATGTAACAAAGAAAGTGATTTTACTACTATAAAATTCCATATAGATAACTGTTCTCTGTCTCAAAGTTCTACATAATCTGGAGTCCTTCTGCATGGGAAATAAATGAAATGATGAAACTGCGATGCAGCCAAGAAAAGCTACAGCAGTGTTTCATATAAACTTAATTTACATCTGCCCACCTCAATTACTACCTAGACTCTGACAAAGAATTTCTCACTGGAAAATAAAATCACAATTGTAATGGCTGGTCCCTTTTAGTATGTTCTAGAAATCATCAATTCTTGGCAACTCGAGGCTTCACTCGGTGTAGAAATAAATCGCAGCTGCAATCGAAGCTTTGGTCAGGCTTTCGTCTCCCAAGTTCAACATCTTTTCTAGAAGCATTTTCTACTCCCTCTTTCAACAATCTGAGCTCCTCTTCTGTGAGGCTGGTTTTGGCGAGAGCGATCTTAGCATTCGCTTGTTTCTCAGTCTCCACAGCCCAGCTGTAGATAACCATGCCTATAACAGCAAGAGCCATGCCCATTATGTTTTTCACTGTAAGCTCTGAATCGAACAGTAACCAGCCGAGAGTCAGCACGCACACAGTTTTCATGTGGCCCAACACCTGGAACGATACTGCTGAGAAACGTCCTATACAGAGATACTGGCTAATGTTGCAGAATACAGCGAGTATACAAGATAGGAGGATGAAGAACTGCAAAAATTATGGAATAAATTAGACACAACATCCTTTAAGCATGCAACCATGAAGGCAAGGTAAGGAAGGATAAGACACAAGGGAGAAAGGTCGAGAGAACTTACAAGTACACCAGAGGAAAAATTATATCGTATGATAGATTTTCCATTGAGATAATAATCAATGAAAGGTCCGAGTAAAAGGAGGGAAATAGCTTGAATAGGAGCTGTCTTGCTCAGCAGCTCAAATGAGCCAATGGAATACTTCTTCTGCAACGAACCAATTGACTGCAATTGGAGGAGAAAACCAAGCTATGAATTAAAATGATCTTGAAAAACAACTTAAAGCATTTAAAAAGCTGTTCTTGGTTTTTACTGTCATGTAATTTCAGAACATATTCAGAAGAAGCAAAGACAGTTGTATTACAAAATGAATGCTGTTGCTGGACGACGTGGAGTACACCCATCGAAGATTCATTACAGCGAGGAATCTTCATATGTACTTGTGTAGCTTTGCAGCATGCACATCACCTCATAAAACTAACACAAGTTCCTATAGTATATTTTAACTCATGGACAGCAACATAAATTGTAGCAAGGTTCGACACTGACCTGGAAAATAATTCAATATCCATCATGCTAGAGGTACACCCAGAATGACAAAATACTGTTGGAATTGAAGAATATAAGTATGAATCTTCGAGTTGAATTATGGCGAGATCCGTTGATCGAATCCGGGCTCGGGTCCGAGTTTGGGTCTGGGTTCGGGTTCGGGTTCCTACCCTGCCTGGTTCTTTTTGAATCAGGTCTCAAGGGTATGGGCCACTCCGGATCCGAACCAGACCCGCTCCACTCCGGATCCGAATCGCCTGCGAACGGATCCAAACCGCCCGCCAACGGACGTCTGCAAACGGATCCGAACCGCCCGCCAACGGATGTCTGAAAACGGTTGGGCGGTTGAGCAGTTGGGCGGTTTGGACCGAACAGTTGCGACGGTTCTGTCTGAACCGCTGCAACTGTTGGGATTCGCGGACGGGAATGCCTCTCCCGGAGCGCTATAAATAGCGCTCCGGTTTCCCTTTCTCAGACACACCAAGACAAAACATCTCTCTCTCTCTCTCTCTCTTCTATCTGATCTAAGTTCTGAAGCAAATTCTGAACTGAGAAGTGGGAAAGCGACTTCCAGCGAGAAGTGGGAATCCGAAGCGACTTCCAAAGAAAATTCTGCGAAATTTGTTCTAAAGAGGAATCAGAAAATTCAACAGATTCTGTTATAGAATTGTTGTCTGAATCTGGTACTTCTGAAGAAAAATATTCTTCAACCTTTCTTCGTCCTCAACAGTGGGTGCTACTCCAAAGTAAAGGCAAATATTCATTCGAAATTTGTCCTTGTACCGCTGCTTCAACGATCCTGTGGAAGGTACTGGTTGACACGGTTCGACCGTACGGTGATTTGGTAGTGCTATCCAAATACCGTGAAGGAGTGTTGTATCTTGGGAGACCAGCGTCCATTATCCCGTTAGCACCGGTGCGGGGGACGTAATTGTCTTAAGGAGATTCGCTCTAAGCGTACCTCACTCCAAATACTGTATAAGTGGATTAAGTACTTTATACAGGGGATATACTTTACAGTATATCGAGACTGATTTATATTCAGTCTAATTGGTGTTTAACCAAGGAAGGAAATTGAAAGGTGGTTCTTAAATTAAGGAACGTTCTATTGAACGGAAAACCTCCCACCTGATATTTGCCGACCTGGCCAATTAGATTGTTGATATCTCAGTGATCTTGAATAGTTGTAAGATTGATTCCTATTAAGCAGAATACCAACAATCTTAAGACAATTATCGTTTCTTACTTCTATTCTGCTTGAACTTGCAGAAAATGTCTGAGACAAATCAAGATAGCTCAAGTAAGGCAACAAACATGCCGCTCCAAGCTTTGATGCCTACTCCACTTCCTAACCTGAAGCCGGAGAAGCCAGGAAAATTTGATGGCACAGAATTCAAGAGGTGGCAACAGAAGATGCTCTTCTACTTGACCACTCTTCATCTGACCAAATTCCTGCAGGAGGATCCACCAGAACCCGGAACTGATCGGGACTCAATCCTTGCAGTCGATGCTTGGACACAAGGTGACTTCCTTTGCCGAAATTATGTTTTAAATGGACTGGATGACTCTCTTTATAATGTCTACAGTCCTATCACTACGGCAAAGAAGTTATGAGCCAGTCTTGACAAGAAGTACAAGACTGAGGATGCTGGTACCAAGAAGTTCGTCGTAGGACGATTTCTGGAGTACAAAATGGTGGATGGCAAGACTGTAATCAGTCAGGTGCAAGAGTTCCAACTTATCTTGCACAAGATAGAAGCCGAAGGTATGATTCTTCCTGAAACTTTTCAGGTTTCAACTATCGTGGAGAAACTCCCACCTGCGTGGAGAGACTTCAAGAACTACCTGAAGCACAAGCGAAAGGAGCTAAAGTTGGAAGATCTCATTGTGAGGCTTCGTATCGAGGAGGACAACCACAAGTCCGAGAAAAGGAGCAGCAAGAACTCCTACGAAGCAAAAGCAAATGTGATCGAGGACTCAAAGGGGAAAGCGTCTACTTCCAAAGGCTTAAAGCGGAAGAAGACTTCCCAGGGGTACAAAGGCAAGGCCCAAGACGGCAAAAGCATGCGATTCAAAGGAACCTGCTACATCTGCAATAAAGAAGGGCATAAGGCTAATGAATGTCGCAGCCGTCTCAAAAAGAACAAGAAGAGCCACCTACAGGCAAACATGACCAACCATGAATCACCAAGTCTTTCAGCTGTGGTGTCAGAAGTGAATCTGACAACCAATAACAAGGATTGGTGGGTAGACACGGGAGCTACTCGGCACATCTGCTCGGAGAAATTGTTATTCTCAGAATATCAACGGCTAGAGCAAGATGAGCAACTATTCATGGGTAATTCAGCTTCCTCAAAGGTTGAAGGAAAGGGCAAGGTCATCCTGAAGTGGACATCGGGGAAAGAGCTTACTCTTAACGATGTGCTTCATGTTCCAGACATCCGCAAGAATTTGATCTCCGGATCAATACTTAGTAAGAAAGGATTTAGAATAGTTTTTGAATCCGACAAATTTGTACTTACTAAGGGAGGGATGTATGTGGGAAAGGGTTATCTTGTTGATGGACTTTTTAAAGCCAATGTTGCAGTAGTAGATAAAAAATCTGTGTATTTATACCCGAAGCTTATAAATAAAAGAAATTCTTCTGTTTATTTGCTTGAGTCTCCTATTTTGTGGCATGCTAGATTAGGACATATAAATTACAAGTCTTTGAAAAACTTGTCTAATCTGGGATATATTCCTAAACTCAACTTAGAAGAAATTCGCAAGTGTGAGATTTATGTTGAGGCCAAATTAGCGAAAAATTCATTTCACTCAATTGATCGAAATACAGAACCTTTAGGGTTAATTCATAGCGATCTGTGTGACTTGAAGTTTATGCCAACTAGAGGCGGGAAAAAGTATTTTATTACTTTTATTGATGATTGTACAAGATCTTTTAAACAGTAAGGATGAGGCAATAAATATGTTTATAACATATAAAGCCGAATTTGAGAATCAACTCAACAAGAAAATCAAGATTCTAAAATCCGATAGAGGCGGAGAATATGAATCAAATAATTTTAGTGAGTTATGTGCTAATTTTGGTATAATCCATCAAACTACAGCACCATACACTCCTCAGCAGAATGGAATTGCTGAACGGAAGAACAGAACTTTGAAGGAGATGGTTAATTCCATGCTCGTAAGTTCTGGAGCTCCGCAGAACTTGTGGGGGGAGCTCTATTAACTGCAAATTATATTCTAAATAGAGTACCCACAAGAAACTTGGTCTTATACCATTCGAGTTATGGCATGGAAGGACACCTTCCTACCATTACCTCAAAATGTGGGGGTGCCTAGCAAAGGTGCTAGCACCATTACCTAAAAAGACTAAGTTGGGAGTAAAAACTATAGACTACATATTCATAGGCTATGCCTTGAATAGTAATGCCTACAGATTTCTGGTTCATAAATCAGACATACCAGATATTCATGTAAACATGATTATCGAATCTAGAGATGTGTTCTTTGAAGACATCATTCCGTACAAACGGGAAGCAGATAAGACTTCTGGGAAAAGAACACACGAGATGGCGTTCAGGGACGAAAGTTCGAGGAACCGACTGTTAATGCGGAAACTGAACCAAGAAGAAGTCAGAGATCTAGAATCTCAAAATCTTTTGGTCCAGATTTCATAGCATACGCTATTGAGAGCGAGCCTCAAACATTTAAAGAGGCTATATTAACCCCAGAAGTACAAATGTGAAAAGAAGCTATAAATAGCGAAATAGAATCCATACTAAGTAATCATACTTGAGAATTGGTAAACTTGCCTCATGGCAGTAAACCAATTGGGTGTAAGTGGATTTTCAAACGAAAATTAAAGCCGGATGGATCTATCGATAAGTACAAGGCTAGATTAGTAGCCAAGGGTTATCGACAAAAAGAAGGACTTGACTACTTCGATACTTATTCACCAGTAACAAGAATAACGTTCATTCGGATGTTGATTGCAATAGCAGTATTGCATAACTTAGATATCCATCAAATGGATGTCAAGACTGCATTCTTAAATGGTGAATTAAATGAAGAGATATATATGGAGCAGCCTGAAGGATTTAAAGTCAAGGGCCAAGAACACAAGGTGTGTAAATTGGTAAAATCCTTATATGGTTTAAGGCAGGCTCCAAAACAATGGCATGAGAAATTTGATAGTGTCATGATCAAAAATGGATTCACTATCAATGAATGCGATAAGTGTGTGTACACTAAAACAGTTGGAAATACATGTATCATTGTTTGTCTTTATGTAGACGACATGTTGATACTTGGGACTAATATTAAGATTATTAAATCCACTAAACGAATGTTATCCAACAGTTTTGACGTGAAGGATCTGGGGGTTGCTGATGTAATTTTAGGAATTAAAATCACCAGAACACCAGATGGAATCAGTCTATCTCAATCTCACTACGTGGATAAGATGATAGAAAGATTCAAGAATCATGGGATAAAGGAAAATACAAATCCTTTTCTCCCACACATCCACCTTCATAAGAATACAGGAACTAGAATACGCCAGTTGGAGTATTCTTAGATTATCGGAAGTCTAATGTATTTAATGAATTGCACTAGACCCGATATTGCTTACGCTGTAAGCAAGTTAAGTAGATACATTAGCAATCCTAGTGATCTACATTGGACCGCTCTACTACGAGTATTGGGTTACGTATCACATACCAAGGAATATGCCTTGAGATATGGACAGTATCCACCTGTACTGAAGGATACAGTGATGCTAATTGGATTGCAGATTCTGAGGAATCAAAATCAACTAGCAGATACGTATTTACTCTAGCAGGAGCAGCGGTATCATGGAAGTCTTCTAAGCAAACATGTATTGCCCGTTCCACTATGGAATCGGAATTCATAACCTTAGATAAGGCTGGAGAAGAAGCAGAATGGCTTTGACAATTCTTAGAAGATATATCATTATGGCAAAAGCCAGTGCCCGCTATATGTATACACTGCGATAATCAAGCAGCTATATCTAGGGCACAAAATGTTATATACAATGGTAAGTCTAGACATATTCGTCGTAGACATAATACCGTGAAGCAATTGCTCTCAAATGGAATTATCTCTATTGACTTTGTATCGTCAAAGGATAATTTAGCGGATCCGCTTACTAAAGGTTTAAGTGGAGAGCGTATAAACAGCGCATCGAGGGGAATGGGTCTAAAAGCCTAACCTTACCGAGTCAGCTTAATGGAAACCTCACTTAGCGACTGGAGATCCCACGGACTAAGTTCAAGAGGAAAAACTAGTTATGATTGACTCAGTAAGTAAGCACTTGGGAGCTTGACTCCAATCCATTCCTAAGGTGCACATAAGTGCTTTTCTACAAGTGGATTAAGGATAAGCTTAACGCTTTTAATGATGTCTATATCTTGTTACTAAACAAGTGGAGTAGAGTAGACTACTCTTAATAGGTCCATCACCTATGTGAGTATAGAGTTGGGTCGGCTCTTTGGGAATTTCTATGGAGGCTGTTATTCCCTAAAGATACTCTCTGAAACCAAGAATGTCCAGGGCCAAAACGGACACAACCGAGAACCAAAATTAATTTGGAAAGTCACTGTGTGAAACTTGTTGACTTGGCTTACACTAACGGCTAACAGTTCAAGACCTAATTCACTGATTAGCCAGTAAGTCCGATAAAGCTTTCGCTATGGAAGGTTCAAGACCTAGTTCACCTATCCTTATGCAGTTTCTTTTCTCAAGTTCCTTTCACAATAGAGTCAGTCTCTTTGTGTGTCATTTCCTTGAATCTCCATTCATTGTAGGTGATTGTTGAAATTGAAGAATATAAGTATGAATTTTCGAATTGAATTATGGCGAGATCCGTTGATCGAATCAATTGGATGATGGTTGGAGTGTGTTCTCCTTCCATTGGGGATGAACGTGGTATATTCACATGTTCAATTCCGACTTCGAATGAATGAGATATTCAAGTCTAAAGATTGCCTAATTCAAAGCCAAAACGGGACTAAAGGTAGCTAAAAGCATTTAGTCCCACATTGGCCATGGGATGGAAGTTCGTGGTGTATAAATAGAGAAAATTGAGAACAAAGGGCGTGCCCTTTGGGTACTTGGAGTTTTCGCGCGCGATTGGAAGGGATCTATACCCGCCCGCACATGTGTGCATGCGCGCGCGCCGCCGCTGGCGGCGGCGACGGTCGGCCGGCGCCGGTGCCGGGGCTCAGGCTCGAGTCTGGGTCTGGGTTCGGGTTCCTACCCTGCCTGGTTCTTTTTGAATCAGGTCTCAAGGGTATGGGCCACTCCGGATCCGAACCAGACACGCTCCACTCCGGATCCGAATCGCCTGCGAACGGATCCAAACCGCCCGCCAACGGACGTCTGCAAACGGATCCGAACCGCCCGCCAACGGATGTCTGAAAACGGTTGGGCGGTTAAGCAGTTGGGCGGTTTGGACCGAACAGTTGCGACGGTTCTGTCCGAACTGCTGCAACTGTTAGGATTCGCGGACGGGAATGCCCCTCCCGGAGCGCTATAAATAGCGCTCCGGTTTCCCTTTCTCAGACACACCAAGAAAAAACATCTCTCTCTCTTTCTATCTGATCTAAGTTCTGAAGCAAGTTCTGAACTGAGAAGTGAGAAAGCGACTTCCAGCGAGAAGTGGGAATCCGAAGCGACTTCCAAAGAAGATTCTGCGAAATTTGTTCTAAAAGAGGAATCAGAAAATTCAACAGATTCTGTTATAGAATTGTTGTCTGAATCTGGTACTTCTGAAGAAAAATATTCTTCAACCTTCCTTCGTCCTCAACAGTGGGTGCTACTCCAAAGTAAAGGCAAATATTCATTCGAAATTTGTCCTTGTACCGCTGCTTCAACGATCCTGTGGAAGGTACTGGTTGACTACGGTTCGACCGTACGGTGATTTGGTAGTGCTATCCAAATAGCGTGAAGGAGTGTTGTATCTTGGGAGACCAGCGTCCATTATCCCGTTAGCACCGGTGCGGGGGACGTAATTGTCTTAAGGAGATTCGCTCTAAGCGTACCTCACTCCAAATACTGTATAAGTGGATTAAGTCCTTTATACATGAGATATACTTTACAGTATATCGAGACTGATTTATATTCAATCTAATTGGTGTTTAACCAAGGAAGGAAATTGAAAGGTGGTTCTTAAATTAAGGAACGTTCTATTGAACGGAAAACCTCCCACCTGATATTTGCCGACCTGGCCAATTAGATTGTTGATATTTCAGTGATCTTGATTAGTTGTCAGATTGATTCCTGTTAAGCAGAATACCAACAAATACAACACAAACAAACCCCCTTGCAGTGCCTGACATCTATAATGGCCTTGATGGGGATAATTTAGTGAAGGATTTCTACGACACTTCAAATTGTTTGGATAAGATGACCTCAAATAGAGATAGAACCTAAAGTTTTTCTTAATAAATCTTAATAATTGTGATTTCAAATACAAGAAAAAGATTAGCGAAGATGTGATTTTAACTGCTCTCTTACATCTGAAACACCAGTATAAAGCAAACATTGCTTTGCTTTTATGATTTTTCTTGCACCTTTTTTGGCTTAGTATGTGGGGAGAGTAAAATCTTGTTGATATTGTTTTTTAAACTATGTTGAAGGTTAGCATGGTGTCAAATACGAGAGTGTGTCGGTCCTATCGAAGTTAGATTACACAGGAGGAACCAAGTCTAGTCGACTAAAGCAATGATCTAATCGAGTAATGTTACAAACAGAGAGTTGAAAAATCTGTTTCACTACAGACTAGTCGACTAGGGCAATGACCTAATCGACTAATGATACAAACAGAGAGTTAGCAAATCTGTTTCACTACAGAGTACAGACTAGTCGACTAATGCATGTATTAGTATAGTCGACTAATACTGCTGCGCGGCCAGTTTTCAAATCTGATTCTGAATTCGGTTCTGATCCGAATTAGGTATTTTTGGTTTCATTTTCTTCATGGTTTCTTTCGCTATATAAGGAGGGGTAGTATCCCCAATATTTGTAACTTATAACTGATTGATTCAATAAGAACTCTCCCCCTTTGCTCCGAGGACGTAGGCAAATTGTCGAACCTCATTAAATCTTGTGTTCTCTCTTTCTTTTATTTATTTAATTATTCATGTGATTGATTGGCTATTCTCTGGTGGCCATCTTCTCTGTCGTGAGGATTCCCAACAAATGGTATCAGAGCTTTTCAGGTTCGATGGGAAATTTTTCGTTCAGGTGGAGCAAATCAATTTGGAGTCTGTCTACAGTTTCGTTCGGAGGTAAAGATCTGATCTTCCTATTTTGATTTGTTTTCACTAATTATTTTCCGCATTGTGTTAAGGAATATACTGAGAAGATGGCTGAAGAAAGCCAATCCACTGTGAAATCCTTGAACCCACGTCCGATGAAGATCGATGTGGTAAAGTTTGATGACACGAACAAATTTGGGATGTGGAGGTGTGAGGTGATGAATGCATTGAGGGCATCAAACCTTGAAGACACTCTACGATTAAAAGAAAAATCGGAGGAGACTTCTTAAAAGAATTGGGACAAAATGAATAGGACGGTGTGTGGTCTTATAAGGTCTTATTTGACACAAGACATCAAGTACCATGTGCTATATGAGACGTCTGCAAAGATGTGGGGATTCTCGAGAAGAAATATCTGACAAAGAGTATCGAGTCTCGACTGCTTCTAAAGAAAAAGCTTTATCGCTTCCAGTTGAAGAAGGGACTCTATATTGCTGAGCATATGAACGACTACACAAAGCTTCTTACAGATTTGGTTAATGTGGATGTGGATATCGAAGAAGAGGATAACGCGGTAATTCTTTTGAGTTCTCTTCCTGATGAGACCTTTGTCCTCATCTTGATTAATGGGAGACAATCACTTAACTATAATGATGTGTCGGCTGCTCTTGTAAATTACGAAGTGAGGAAGAAGGATAAACAATCTTCTTCCAGTAGCACATCAGCAGAGGTGTTAGTAGTAAAAGGCAGGGGTTCCAATCAGAAGGGCAAAGGCATTCGCGGGAGATCAAAGTCCAGACCAGGGTTCAGAGATCTGAAGAAAAACCAGTGTCTTCTGCAAAGAGCTAGGGTACTGAAAAGTTGATTGTCCAAAGATCAAAGATAAAGAGTCGAAGACCGAGACAAATCTTGCACAAGTGATTAGTACACATGCTAGTACTTCACAGGCAGGTGGATCAGACTCAGACTCATTGGTATTTTCATTCTTAGTCACTACTCCCACCATAGGTTACTCAGGTGATTCTGAGTGGATGATTGATACAGGAGCTACCTATCATGTATGTCCCAACAAGAATTGGTTTTCTAATTTTGAGAAACTAGATGGATGTTCCGTTGGCATGGGTGATGATCGTCCACATCATATGGAAGGGATAGGTACTTTCTTGGTCAAGATGTTGATGGAATGGTGCGGGAATTGAAGGATGTGAGGTATATACCTCAACTGAAAAGAAATCTTAACTCTGTTGGTGCCTTGAAATCATTGGGTCTTGAAGTATCAATTAAAGATAAAGTTCTCAAAATGATTAAAGACTCGATGGTTGTTTTGAAGGGCGTCCGATGCAATAACCTTACTATTTGAAGGGTAGTACGGTTACAGGACAAGTGACGACTTCTATAAATTCAGATAATGATCGCACCTAACTCTGGCATATGAGGCTCGGACATACAGATGAAAAGTCTTTGCAAGCTCTTGCATAGCAAGATTTATTGAAAGGTGTCAGTACTTACAAATTGAAATTTTGTGAATATTGTATCATTGGAAAGAAGACCAAGGTGAGATTTGGTACCGCAACTCATTGCACCGAAGGAATTCTGGCATGGTTTACAGTCGCGGTCTCGGCCACCGACTCAGCGGGCACTAAGACGGATCAATCTCGGCGACTCGGATCGGTATCGGGTGATATGCGCAAAACGCTACATAGAAAACTCAAAAAATTCTGAAAAAATCACGACAAATCTTAAAAAATGTAGACATTCACATTCATGTAACACGTGTCCAAAATATATCACTTAGCACACTAAATATAAAGCGAAAGTATAAATACACGCGTCGTCGGTATAAGCATATCAAAATACATGCACAATATAGTAAATTGCACAAACTACATTTATAAATACATGCTAATGTAGTTATTTCCACATTGAATTGTGATGAGGCACAAAATCATCATCATAATGTCGAGTCGACCGAGTCAACTCCGATTCTCGGCCAAGTCGGTCTCCTCTGAGCTGAGTCGACCGACGCGTGACTCGGACTCGTCTCGGAGCGGGCCGAGACGGATACAACTCGGCTGACTCGTCTCCGACTACGCCGAATCTTTGAACCGTGAATTCTGGATTATGGTCACACAGATGTCTGGAGACCTACCAAGATGACATCTATTGGAGATAACCATTACTTTGAGTCTTTTATAGATGATTACTCTAGGCGATATTGGGTATATACCATAAGCACAAAGGGGAAGTCCTAGAGTTGTTTGTGGAGTGGAAGAACATGGAGAAAATACAGGAAGGAAAATTAAGGTACTCCATTCAGACAACGGAGGAAAGTATACAAGTGATCCTTTCCTACAGCTATGTCGTGATAGGGGCATAGAAAGGCACTTCACAGTAAGAGAAACCCTGCAACAAAACGAGGTGGCTGAAAGGATGAACAGGATCTTGCTAGAGAAAGTCTGTTGCATGTTATCCAATGCCGCCATATCGAAATCTTTTTAAGCTGAGGCATTGACGTATACTTGCCATCTCGTTAACAGGTTGCCTTCGTCTGTAATAGGAGGTAAAACTCCTCTAGATGTTTGGTCAGAAAAAGTTGCTCAGGATTATGATTCGCTATGGGTATTTGGGTGTCTTGTCTTCTATCATATCAAGGAAGACAAGTTGGACCCAAGAGCAAGAAAATGTGTGTATAAGATTCAAGAAAGGAGTAAAAGGCTACAAAATTTGGGATCCAAAGAATAAGAAATTTATCTTGAACAGAGATGTCACGTTTAATGAGGCTTCAATGGTGAAGCCTACAAACTCTCAGCAGGTAGAGAGTCAAACGGCCAACAGGATATTGCAGAAGGTGGAGAGTGATGCTATTTCATCATCTCTAGAAATATCAGTATCATTTGAGGTCACACCCTCGGTAATACAAGGAGATGATCAGGTAACCGAATAGGATGTTAATAATGATGAGAATAAGGACAGGCTATAGGTAATGTCCAACAATCCATTACAGTTGGAAGAACGTAAAAAAATTTCACGTAAGCCCAGTTGGCTCACTACTAACATGATCGTGGCTTATGCTCTCCCAGTCGTTGAGGAGACAATCCTGTCTACTTACAGGGAAGCTGAAATCAATTCGGAGTCCAAGATGTGGAAGGATGCCATGATGGAAGAGATGAGTTCTCTACACAAGAACGACACTTGGAAACTGTCAAAGTTGCCCAAGGGAAAGAAGGCGATTGGTTGTAAGTGGGTATTTGTAAAGAAGCAGGGATCTTCAGATGACGATACTGTACGCTATAAAACCAGATTGGAAGCTAAAGGCTACGTTCAACGAGAAGGCTTTGATTACAACAAGCTATTCTCACCTGTTGTAAAACACTAGTCTATTCGGATTTTGTTAGCACTGGTAGCACAGTACGAGTTGGAACTTGATCAACTCGATGTGAAGACTGTCTTTCTCCATGCGATCTTGAAGAGGAGATCTACATGTCTTAGTCGACAGGGTCCAAAACTGCAGAAAAAGAGAATATGATATGCAAACTGAAGAGAAATTTATATGGATTAAAGCAATCTCCAAGGCAGTGGTACAAGCATTTCGATAGTTTCATAAGAGGAAAGAGGTACATACGAAGCCATTATGACCCATGTGTGTATTATAATAAGCTATCTAGAGAAGAATACATCTATCTACTCTTGTATGTAGATGATATGCTCATTGCTTCTAAAAGCATAATTGTTATTGATAAATTAAAGAAAGACTTGTCTTTCGAATTCGAGATGAAAGATCTGAGTGAAACAAAGAAGGTGCTAGGCATGGAGATTGAGCGAGACTGAAAGAGTAGCAATGTTAGCTTGACACAAAAGGGGTATTTGAAGAAGGTACTTCAGAAGTTCAATATCAATGATGATATAAAATCTATAAGTACATTATTGGCTCCTCATTTCAAGTTAAAAGCTATTATGTTTCCTATTACTGTTAGAAGAGCGTGAGTACAAGACTAACGTGCCCTATGCTAGAGCAGTTGATAGTTTATTGTATGCAATAGTGTGCACAAGGCCCGACTTGTCACAAGCTATCTCAATGGTTAGGGTTAGCAGATATATGCATGATCCCGGGATGAGATATTGGGAGGCAGTGAAGTGAATTCTACGGTACATTAAAGGTACCATAGACATCGGTTTGGTATTCAAGAAAGATGTTACTGGTAAGCAAGAGTGTATCGGATATGTTGATTCTGACTACGCAGGAGACCTCGACAACGCCGGTCCACAACGGGATATGTGTTCACATTGTCCCAAGCATCAGCTGGCGCTCTACTCTACAGTCTACTGTCGCATTGTCTACTACGGAGGCTGAGTATATAGCCATGACAAAAGCTATGAAGGAGGCAATTTGGCTTCAAGGGTTGCTTGACGACTTGGGGATTGATCAGGATCTGTTGAAGATCAATTATGATAGCATGAATGGTATCTATTTGGCAAAGGATCATGTATATCATGCAAGGACGAAGCACATTGATGTCAGGTTCCACTTTATTCAGGAGATTCTTGATGAAGGTGCCATCGAGTTACAGAAAATTCACACGAAGGAGAATCTTGTTGATATGCTTACCAAGGTTGTTTCAGAAGTGATGTTTGCACATTGCAAAGAATTACTCCATATCCTTCCAGTTGTGTGAGTTCAATAGAGCTCGTTGGGATTAACTACGTGTGGCTTGATCCCGTTGGGCATGGGGACATAGGCAACCACAATGGTGCAACCAATTAGAGTCGACATGGTGCTATGGTGTGTTCGGCTCAGATTTGAGAAATCTTCACCGAGGTGGAGAATTGTGGGGAGAGTAAAATCTTTGTTGATAAGAGTTTTTTAAACTCTGTTGAAGGTTAGCCAAATATCGATGCAATCAATGGTGTGGAATACGAGAGCGTGTCAGTCGTATCGAAGTTGGATTGCACAGGAGGAACCATGGCTAGTTGATTAAGGCAATGGCCTATTCGACTAATGATACAAACAAAGAGTTGAAAAATATGTTTCACTACAGACTAGTCGACTAGGGCAATGGCCTAGTCGACTAATGATACAAACAAAGAATTGGCAAATCTGTTTCACTACAGACTAGTCGACTAATACATGTATTAGTCGACTAATAGAAGTAACTAGTCAACTTATAGCCGACTAATACTGTTGCGCGGCCAGTTTTCTAATCTGATTCTAAATTCGTTTCTAATCCAAATTAGGTGTTTTTGGTTTTCTTTTCTTCGTGGTTTCTTTGGCTATATAAGGAGAGGTAGTGTCCCCAATAATTTGTAACCTATAATTGATTGATTCAATAAGAACTCTCTCCCCTTGCACCGAGAACGTAGGCAAATTGTTAAACCTCGTTAAATCTTGTGTTCTCTCTTTCTTTTCTTTGTTTAATTGTTTATGTGATTGATTGGCTATTCTCTGGTGGCCATCTTCTCTGTCGTGAGGATTCCCAACATAGTAGACACCAAGAGCTGCCTAAAACTGTGAGACCAGAATAAAAATGAAAAAGCTCTTATCTATTGCATCAACCTTAGAATTTTTATCTCCTGATAATATCTGATCAAAATAAATCATTTTTCTCATCAAACTAGGGAAAGGGAAAAGAAAATATAGATAGATGGAAGAAAACAAATGGAAGGGGACACGGCAAGCGGTTGGTTTCCATAAACTTTTCAAATCTGAAAGCAGTTAAAGCAAACAGGTGCCATCTCACAACCTTATAAGTGATAAGCTCATCTTAAAGTTTGGACTTTATAAAAAAAGATTCTTGCATTCCTGTTCCATCATTTCTTTACTTCACCTGCTTAAATGAAGCTGGTTCCAAGAAAACTCGTAGAACCCGAAAGAGGTTCCTGACTTCCTTCATAAGCCAGAACCAAAATTTTCTTGTAGATATTTCTGAAAACAGTTAAGAAAAATAAACAGACTCCAAGTCTTGGAAACTAGCTAAAAATCCTACCTAATAAAGAAAAATTATCTAATCCTCCTTGATCAATATGTAGCAGATCTGTCATAGTACTTCTCTATACTTCAAATGAGCCATTTTCCCTTTGCAGACCGTTTGCAACAAAATATATTCATCTGCCTGATTTCTACTTGTTTCTGTGATTTGCTGAATGAAATATACTTTGCTTATCTTCGTTAGTCTCCTTTTGGATTAAATCAGGTAGCTACAAAATTTTCATTTTTCATAAAGTAAAATACTATACTGACTTCCATTGTTTATACCTGTCTATACCAATTTATATTTGTTATATTAAGAATTGGGTAATTTCCTTTAGGTATTGCAGTCATTTCCCTAAGTTTCTTCTATTCAAGTATCGCTTATCAAATATATACCTTTCCCTTATATAAATGGATATACTTATTGAAAGATGGATAAATAAATAGGTGTATGTCTGTGTGCCTGTGTGGTGTTTGGTGGTGGTGGTTGTTTGTTTTTTTTTTTTTTTTTTGTGGGGTGGGGTGGGGGGGGGGGGGGGGGGGGGTGGGTTATATCAATAGATTCTAGGGACTTCAGTCAAGATAACAAACTAGAGTGGATAGCTACATATCATAAAGTCAAGTCGTGTACCAAACCCAAGTTCTTGTCATGCAGCTCAATATCAAATATCAAAACAAAATTTCTCAAATATAAACCCAATATGTAATGCAGCTGAGTTCCGGCCACAAAAGAAGAATAAAAATAAGAAGAAAGAAAGAAAGAAATATGTAAGGCTCCTAAATATCATGTTGGATTTGACTCAAAATAATATGGTTGGTTTAATTCAGATCTACACGATTTGGATGGCAAGATTAAAGAAGGGTTAATGTTTCATTACAGACTACTGTGAATGTAAATATGCATGTAACTTGTTTGTATCTTGGTGGGATGGTTTGAGGGGCTTTGCCTCTTCTTGTGGCAAACTGATATGAGATGAGAGGAAATTCTATAGGGAGACAAGACGAGAGATGGTGAGAGAATCTTGTAATCAAGTAGCTTTGTTTTTTCTTTACATGAATCTGCCATCTTTATTATAGTGAAATCTCAAGGCAATGCCTTCCTTGAACGTAGGCAAGGAGCCAAACCATGTAAAATTTTGATGTATTACCTATTCTTGGTATCGTTTCTGTCTTCTATGTATTGATGTTTCCATTTTGTCATAATATACCAGTACCAAAGCTATGGTGATGATCCAGGATTGGGAGCATAAGATAGAATGGTCTGTGTTAAAGTCAAAAATTGGTGAAGTCACTATCAAATCGAGAAGCGGTAAGCGATGGAGACATAAAGAAAGGAAAAAAGAAAAAAATCGTGTAGATCTGAGGTGCTTGAGGTGTTACAGATCAAATATGTGTTTGAGCTTGTTTCAATCTGATTGTCAGATGTTAGGAGCCTTGAAGATCGTTAACGGTAGCCATCAGCAATGGTCACAGGTTGCAGCAAGAGATGGTTGCATGGTGCAGAGCAGTGCTCGTGAAGTGCGTCAGTGACCATCGCAAGCGATGGTCAGGCATGTAGTGTGTGTGTGTAGCGCAGAGTGCTAGTAGAGCGTAAACGGGACCGCACGCAGCATGCGGTAGCATCGTTGGCCGGCAATGAGTAGACATGGCAAGCATCAGATCAAGTCACCTCCAGATTCTAGGAAGAGCACGGTATGCAAAACAAAGTGAAGCGCGCAGGTTGATGCGTTGGAATTCCACATGAGAAATCACGCATGGAGAGAAGTCTTGGTGGGATCTGGTGTGGTATTTGGGCTACGTTAGGCTACTAAACACCAGAAATCAAGAGAAAATTGGAGAAGTTTCACCTAATGTTGCCTTCACATGGGGACGATGCAGTTAGTGGGTCTGCTAAGAGAGCAAACAGCAAACACAAGCCTAAGTAAATTAAAAGACTAAGAGGTTATGTGTTAGTCTGACTGTGAGAGATTATTTGAATCGAGATTGGTAGATCGAGGGCCAATTAGGGCGATCCATGAGTCAAATTATATTCTTTTTGGCCTTCACTGTGTAGTAATGGATGCGGATTGGGTGAATTTCGCTATTTGGAGCAGGTTTCACAGGTTTGTGGGTGATGATCATAGATGATCGAGTACACATTGGGTTGACCGGAGATCGATGATTGGTGATGGTGGTATGTATGTGAGGTATGATGAATGGAGGGTTACAATTGTTTGATTTGATGTTGTTATTATGAGGTGGTTGTTGTGAGGTGATCAAGGAGGCATGAGGATGAGTACAAGGATGAGGCTGAGGAAGTTTTCTGCTGGCCTTTGATGCAGATGGAGTGATCTACTAAGATGAGGTGGATGCAGGGATTTTGTTTCAAGGTGAAGCCATAAAGTAAAGCGGAGAGGTTGAACAATTCTGGGTCAAGGTGAAGATTGTTGGATTTGATTCAAAATCATACGGGTGGTTTAACTCAGATTTAACTTGAATTTAGACAGCTAGGATTAAAGGAGGATTAGGTTTTTCCAAGAGAGTAGTACTTCTATACTTGTACCTTATACTGTGACTTGGTGGATGGTTTAAGGGTTTTACCCTCCTTGTCGAAGATTGAGATGAGATGAGAGGAAACTATGTATGGAGACGAGAGATAGAGACCGAGATATAGATATGGACTTGCCAATTTCACCTACAGATGAGTGAAAGATGAGGAAAAGATCAACCTAATGGGACACTATAATGAGACTTCACTTATATTTGATAAAGTAGCATTAGAGATTGGAAGAGAAAGAGTTAAAATCTAGGTCTTGTACTCTAGTCTATATAATAACCAATGTAGATACATCATGAGTTAGTCTCAAAGGCAATGTGGGTGCTAAACTTAGCTAGAGCCTCTTTCAACACTCTCCCTCAAACTGGAGCATATATATCATACATGCTCACCTTGTTACAAATAAAATCTACCCATGTTCTACCAAGTGGTTTGGTAAGAAGATCTGCTAACTCGTGTCCTGATGATACATGCTTCGCCACAACGATCTTTTCCTCGAGCTTCTTACGAACTATATGACAATCAATCTCAATGTGTTTGGTTCTCTCATGGAACACGGTATTTTCAACAATGTATATTATTGTCTTGTTGTCACCATATAGTCCCATGGGACACTCTGGGGGAAATCTCCGTCAATAAATATCCGATCCAGATTAACACTAATGTCATATTTGCCATCGTCTTGTACTCTGACTCTGCACTGGACCGAGAGACCACGCTCTGCTTCTTGTTTTTCTATGATATAAGATTTCCTCTATGAAAGACACAATATCCTATGATTGATCTCCTATCAAAAAGGCACACTGCCCAGTCTGCATTTAAGAAGCCTGCTACTCTAGTGTGTCCATGATCTGAATAGAGAAGCTTTCTCCCTGGAGCTTTCTTCAGGTACCTCAAAACCTTATTACTGTCTCCAAATGAATAGTTCTCGGTGCTGATAAAAACTGACTCACTACACTGACTACAAATGTGATATCCGGTCTGGTCACAGTCAGGTAGTTCAGTTTTCTCATGAATATTTTGTTTCTCCCAACATCCTCAAAAAATCCTACTTATCACGTAGCAGCTTCATGTTCACATCCATCGGAGAATCAATACTCCTACTTTCTAGCATTTCAGCCTCCAAAAGCAAGTCGAGTATATACTTCTTCTGTGATAGAAGAATGCCCTTTGGATTTGGCCGCCTCAATGCCTAAGAACTTTAGGAATCCAAGATTCTTGGTCTAAAAGTGCTTCTGCAAATACTTCAGGCAGTCAATCCCCTTTGTGTTATCTCCTGTAATCACAATATCATCCACACACAAAACCAACAGGATCATCTTCCCATCTTGTATCCGTCAAAACACAAAGTGATCTTTCTATGCGCGACAAAGGCCGAACTACTGAATCACTAGTGCAAAGCACCCAAATCAAGCTCTCAGAGATTGTTTCAGACCGTAAAGTGACTTCTTCAACTTACAACTCTTCGCACACTCCCCCTAAGCAACAAAGCCTGATGGTTGCTCCATGTAAATCTCCTCATCAAGAATACCATTGAAAAATGCATTCTTGATATCCAACTAATGAAGTGGTCATTGGCATGTCGCTACTAATGACACAAAGAATCGCACAAATGTCATCTTCGCGATTAGGGGAAGGTATTCATATAATCCAGTCTATACACCTATAAATATTCTTTGGCAACCAATCTTTCCTTTAAGCGAGCAAGAGACCCATCTAGGTTTAACTTGACAGTGTAAACTCATTTGCACCCAACGACTTGCTTTCCTAGTGGAAGTGTGACCAACTCTCGTCTCATTCTGCTCTAAGGTCGTCATCTCCTCCTGCATCGTCTGAATCCAACTTGAAAGTGATAGTATTTCTGATACATTCTTGAGAATCGAGTATGAGTCCAAAGAAGAAATAAACGAACAAAACGAGAATGATAAATGACAATAAAAAAACAAAATTGGGGAAAAAATACTACGTACAATTACGTTTGATTATTTGAAGTGCAATGGAAAAATCATCAGTAGTAAAAAAACCAAATAATTATGCAGTGATACTCTCACTTGATTTTTGTGCAATACTTGGTACTAAGTCTGGCGCTAGCACAGAAGCAGAAGTTGTTCGTCGTGTATAGATCTGAATCGGATCCTAAAACTGAAGTGGATCTTTATTAGTCACATTTTCAGATGTTGACTCGCCACTATTAAGTAAATTCTCCCAATATAACAGATAATCATAGTCATCCTCTAACGCAAAAGAAGGAGATATGCGCATCCCAGATTTAGACTCGAATGAAGTTACATCTACAGATAAGATGTCCTATAGATGAACAAAAATATTTATAATCTTTCTGAGTTCTAAAGTAGCCAATGAAAAATTCTTTTAAGAAACCTAGAATCAAGTTTTACCTTATGAGGACTATCATTATGAACAAAACAGAGACCCAAAAATCTTTGGAGGTAAAGAGAACAAATCAATATCGAGATACAAAAATGGAATATGAGATTTTATTTTATAATATAGAGGATGGCATTCGATTTATCAACTAACAAGCAATCAAAATGGCCTCACTCTAAAATTCTTTTGGTACATGTTTATGAAATAGCAAAGTCCTAGCAATGTCAACAATGTGTCTATTCTTACGTTCAGTTACTCTATTCTGCTACTGAGTGTAAACACAAGAGGATTGATGAAAGTTCTATTTTGTTTCAAAAACTAACTAAAATCGTTGTTCAGATATTCTTTAGCATTATAAAATCTCAAATTTTAATGCTAAAACTAAACTGATTCTTTATTCTGCATAAAAAACTTTAAATGTGAAAAACACCTTAGAACGAGATTTTAACAGATACATCCATGTGACAAGAGAATTATCATCTACAAAGCTGATAATATCTAAAACCCAGTTTTAAAATTACTGGACATGAACCTCACACATCTGAATGAACTAAATCAAATGGCTTATCAGCCATCTTATTGACTTGACTAGGGTAAAACACACGATGGTGCTCCCTAGCTGACAAGACTCACACTCTAAGAATGGATCCTGCCTGAAAGAGGGAACAAGAAGTTTTAATACAAATAGAGAAAGGTAATATAACCGACAGTGGTAATCAAATGCTGATGAACTGCTTATGCATGCCACCTAATTGGATGCCAACTCTAGCTCATATAATCCGTTCCGCTCACGTCATGTGTCACTAGTCTTCCTCATCCCAAGCTCTTGAAGTACATAATGTGTCAGAAAAAATATTATTGTAAAATTTAAAACCTTGATAACCTTAATGATAATAGGTTGATAAAAAAACAAGATAAATAGAAAACAGATGATAAAGAAAGGGTAAGTGTGGTAGTGACAGTGCCACTACCCTGAATGAGTATGCGGAGCCATCTGCTAATACTACAGAGTTAGAGGCATAAGTAAAAGATAACATAATACATCGATTTTCAGTCATAAGATCAGTCACTCTTGAATTTATAATTCAAGTATGTGATATAAACGATGTAACAAAATATAAGAGTACTTGTTTGAGCTAGTGGCACAAAAAAAAAAAGACTGAGCTTGTATTATGTTACTGCTGGAACATCTGAAACTACTCAAACTGACGTCGCAACTGCTTGTCATCAAGAAGAGTGACAAAAATATGTGCACCTCTCGCTAGTTTCCCTTTCAGAAGGAGGCTCTGATACTTCGTATGACCTGACTCTTTGTGGTAGTAACAATAAATCACAGTCATCTCCTCGTCCTCCTCGAGGACCTCGTTCGCCCTTGGTACCACCGCGATCGCCAAAACGTCCACTAGTATAGCCCCCTCGCCCCTCCATGTCAGTATGGCCTCCTCCGCGACTACCAGTGTGGCCCTCTCATCCCTCGATCTGCCTCCACTGAGCTGCTAAGGCAGATCGATCTAAGGCTGTTGTAGTAGTGTCAGGTGATACCGCGGGAACGACATTCTTCAGAAAGTGATCTCCGATAAAGAGCACACAACAGAGCTTTCCATAATCTGAGGCCTAACAGAAAAATAAATAAGATCGAGGGTACTCAAGTAGGTTAGTACCATCAACCGATTCCACTGGTTATACATCTGCTTCATATCAGACGTGATCGAAAATACCTGAGGAAACTCATCTGCTAGGCGATTGAACTCGCCATAATGATCATGCATGGTTTGGTTGTTCTGCTTCTTTCAAAATAACTCCTGGATAACGTCATAAGCCATATTGATGTTGCTCCCCCATAGAGTTCGTGCAGAAAACATCATAACTCCTTCATGGTCACATAATGAAGGACCAAGTCCTGAATCTTGGGCTCATTGTGGTCAGTATCTAATGTAGTAGGTTGATGTCCTCAAGTGTCCAAGCATCCTTCACTGGAGTAAGAGGATCCGCCAACAAATGACCAGTCTTCCCTCGACCAGCCACATAAATCTCAATTACTCGCTTTCACTGAACGTAATTATTCCCATCAAGTTTTCGGTCTGTAATCATGTTGAAAACTATCTCAGAAATCTTCATCTGAGACATCGTCTCACTGGACTCACTGTCTCAGTACATTCGACCATCATGAACAGACGAACTTGAAAAATGCCCCTCCTTAGAAAATAAACAGAAACTCTCTACTACACCTCAAAGGAGGTTCAACACTTTCACCAAAACACTCACCAATAGGGGCTAACTAAATCTCAAAACCCCGTGCTGAATATCAAATCATCGTTGGAGGCAGATCTTGGTGGCATTCGAGTCGTGGTCACCGGTGGGGCTAGATGGTAAAGGTGATGTCGGTGTCGGTGGATGATGTCAAAGCTGAAGTCGAAGGTTGTAGGCGTCAATAATGAAGATGAGGCGGCGGCGAAGGGAGACGATGATGGATATGTTTGAGTTGTTGGCGAGGTCGATAGGACGAGCTTGAGATCCGAGCAGTGGCGGTGGCACATCTGGATGTGACTGGCAGTGGCGGTTGCAAATTTGAGGCTGAAGAGATGATTGTGGTTGTTATGTGTGAAGTAGAGGCATTGGCAATATTGGGTTGGCAACGAAAAGTGAAGACAAGGTCGGGTTCGGATTCGAAGAGGATGGTGAGGTCTGGAGGCATACGAAGAGATCACGGCGCTGGAAAGCTAGGGTTAGGGTTGGGCTAGGTGTCAGGGAAAAGAGAGGAAGAAGGAACAGTAACATGTGGTGAATTTCAGGGAATTTTGAGTGGGTTTTCTGCTAAAGCAACTTTTCTCTTTTTTTTTTCTAGAGTTAGGGTTTTGGGATTAGGATTAGGGTTTGGGATTAGGGTTATAATTTTGATTGGCTCTGACACAATGATAAAGTAGTGTCAGAGATTGAGAGAAAAAGAGTTGAGATCTAGGCCTCATACTCTAGTCTATATAAGATAACCAATGTGGATACATCATGAGTTAGTCTCACAAGCAATGTGGGACTAACTAATACATATTCTCTCTCGACAATATTGAATTTTAATTTTATTGGATTGATGATTATCTTAACAGATATAAAGCACTAAACAGAAGAAATTGATATTCTTGTCAAAGAACGAACACATCTCCAAATAGAAGGAATACACAGCATCTTTAGCAGAATATTAACCGTGGACGACAGTCAAGGAAATTCAGAAGAATATTCAAAGGGATAGAAATTACTCACAATTTGTTGCAGGGATGTTGATAACACTGCTACACATGCGCACAAAAAGCCCTTGGCATTAACTTTGACATCCGTCACTGTACAAACACCAACACCCACGACAACCACCACCACAGCCATCTTCACTTCTCTCGAGTAATGTTTGCTATGAAGGATCCACTCCATCACGCAGACCACAGGAATCATGCTCAGCTTCGATATCTGCATTTAAACATATGCATATCAATACATTTATACTATCTAAATACATAATTGACAAAATCGGCAAAGCTGAAATCTTATCAATCAATCAGAACCTGATAAAACCCAACAGAGTTGAGCATAAGGCTCAAGTTCATCCCAGTAATTGACATGTTTGCCACTATCGAGAACCAGAGAAGCTCCCACAGAGGAACATGCTTCGATGTAGAATATCCAGTAGCATTTGACACAAGTCCAACAAATGCAGTTACCGCAAAGTGGAACCCAGTCAAAGTAGTGGCTGTTACAGTACACAGAAACAAGGTTAATCTTTATCTAATAAGATACACCAAATAGTTAATTAAATAAATAATCATACAGGATGGGGGAAGATCTGAGAAGTTGAAAGAGAGGAGACCAAGCTGACCAATGTCAATGTGAACATAAAAAATAAATGATTGCATATGTTCTGCATAATGAGATAAGGTACAGCAATAATCTAGATACTGAATGAATTTTGAATGAATTTGAAATGGATCACAAATGTCACGTGAAACACCCAGATATCAAACATTTGATATGAATTGAACAAATTCAGATCGAGCAAATTTAATCCCATTTTAAGCTGCACCTGGAAGAGAAAAGAAACAGGGGGGGAAAAAAACCAAACTTCCCAAATGCGAATTAAATAAATACAGAACCAGCACATGTGTTTACATTCTGCTGCAGAGAAATAGCAATGAAGACTGATGAAGAAAAAATCATCACAAGTGCAGATTCTAAAGAAATTTTTTTTGAAACAATCATGTGACCCAATCATCACCACACACACGCTTGCCACTTTAAAATCAAACTGAAAAACTAAAAAAGAATCAAACTTTAATCAAGTATTCATGTAATGGCAAGGGTTTCTCAGATCCAACCGGATCTGTTCAGAATAAAAAGCACAGTGAGAGAGAGAGAGAGTAGAAATGAGTGGACCAAAAGAGAAGGCGTAGCCCGCAGGAGACATGAGCTGCTTATTGGCCATGATGATCCCGACGGAGCTGACGACGTTCATCGCCCAGGCCCCAACATCGGACACCGCCGACGATTTCTTCTCCTCCGCCATCGTCTCTCTCTCTCTAGTCTCTTCCTCAACAAGAAACCGAGGGAGACGCAAAGAGAAGAGAACCAAGGGGCCCTAAAATAGAGGCACAGAGACAGAGAAAGAGTCCAGCAGAATCAACAGTTGTCTTCAAAAGGAAAGAAAAGGAAGAAGAAGACCTCTTCCCCCTTCTCCTCTCTCTCTATCTCTCTCCCCCTTCTCTTTATCCCCTCATTCTCTCTAAAAAGCCAAGCAGCAGCAGAGCAGCAACAAAAGAGTGAGGCGAGCAAAGATCAGTCGCTCAATTTGTCGGCGAACCCCGTTTTTATTTTCACCGCACAACAAGAAGAGAAACCGAAGCAGCGAAAAAAAAAAAAAAATTCAAAATTTCAGAGTATCCGACAAAAAAAAGAAAGCAATCCTCGCTGCCTCAGTGAGGGACGGAGCAATCCATGTGGGGTGCTTTGGTGGTTATCTATTTAATCTTACCTCAGTTGACAACAACGGTGTAATAAATAATTATGATGTTAAATAAACTTATGTGCCATTGAAAATTAGGGTGTGGGCCCACAAAATTCATATGGAAGGCATATTCCTAGTGTTTAAATATTGTGGGGGGTGGGGTATCTTTTTTCTTTTGTCATCGTTTAATAACAAACTTTCATGACAGCACTCAATTTGTTTCTGGATTTAGAGAGGAACCGGATTAATAGTTCGAACTCTGAAAGCTTTGAACGGCAATTTGAGCTGAACCCAGCAACTACTGACTGCTGGTGCGAGTTTTGCGGGGACACGTGCATAAATTTAAGATGCAAGATAGTGAAAAATTGTCATCTTCAAGCATCATTTACAAAGTTCAAAAATAGAATTATTTTGTTAGAATTTGGAATTTAAATGGTGCCTACTAAATAAGATTGGCCGTCGATGTTTTAGTACCGATCTTTACGGTAATTGATTGTATGAAACTACACTTTCTCAATTAGCTGAAGAGTATTATATCGTTGTGAGTAACAATTACTTCATCAAATAGGAAAAAAAGACATCAAAAGTCTCTCTGAGGCCTAGTAAAGTCCACACGTTACTTGTTTAATCAATCTAGTGATATTCTTTTAATAGAATAGTTTGCTTTACAGTGTCTCTGTCTTTGGATTGTAGCTTCAACTTTTGGGTTTTGGAGCTTTCGCTAATATGTATATTTAATTTTACAGAAATTTCCCTATAAAATTGATTATATATTAATGCAGTGTCTATATATTGATTATACCAATGTAAGTGGCCATGATCCTTGGTTGAATCCCACGTGGGCACATTAAATTCTAAAAAATTATTTAACTGCTTAAATTCGATCCCCCAAAAAATAATTAAATAAATAGCAAATCTTGAACAATTGAATCGTGTAGTCTCAAGAGAGCAGCAGGGGATGGGCCCCAGTTGTGGGGACCAGTTTGCCAGTTGGCACAAGAGTCTTTTGGATAAAAACGAGGGCAGCATGGGGAGAGAAAATCAAAAGTACAGGGATTTAATTAGTTTTTTGAAAAAGAAAATTATGTGAGACCTAAAAATATTGGAAGAGAAAGGTAAAATTAGTCCCTTTCTTATAATAACAGATCTTGTTGTTGGGAAATATATTTATTTTGATCCCGAACAAAGCGAGATGATCGGTGGCTGAGAAACGATTGACCTCTGAAGTCATTGCCAATGTCAGTTAGATTTTTTTTTTCCCCCCAATTTATCTCTCTCTGTTTTTTAGGATTTACTTTTTCTGCACAATGTAAGTGTGCACGAGTTCTCTTTTTTTTTTTTTTTTTTTTTTTTTGTTTTGATCGAAATCAAGATTTCTCCACTTTTTTGCGAAAAATAAGCATTTGATCTGTCCATTATAACCGTCTGAGGAACTCATTATAGGGTATCCTTTTGAGAGAAAGGAGAGAATGACAAGTAGTTTTTTACCTCAATAGTACAAAATTTTACATTATTTTTCTTAAAAAGAAAATAAATTATGCTACACTAGACAATCAGTGTGTACCTAAAACTAAACCAATAGGCCTCTTTTGATTAAGTGACGAGAAAGAAGAGGAAAGAGAAGAGAATGAAGAGAGGAAGATCGGAGGAATGGAAGGGGGTAAGAAGAGAAGTGAGAAACAAACAAGCTTGAACCGGAACAAAGAAGAGGAAGAAGAAAGAAGAAAAGAGGAAGGAGAAAAAGAGAGAGAAATAAAAAAAATAATTAATTGACCATATTCAGAGTTCCAAATCCTCTTCACGTCAAATTGGGCAGAAGAGGAAAGGAGAAGAGAAAGTCCACGTCAGCACCATGTCATAACTCCCTCTCCCCCTCTCCTCCTGAGAGAGTTGGACGCCACAGACGATGAGTAGAAGGACATGAGGCCAGTGGTGTTGAGGAGGAAGAGGATGGAGGAAGCGGAGATGCCAGTAGCCATGATCTAGAGGATGATGACGAAGGTGGAGGACTTGGAGATGACGATTGCGGCGATGGACTTCAGGGGTTGGACGAGCATAAAGACAGCGAAGAGAAGGCATGTTGTGGTACTGTAGAGGGCGGTGAAGATGAGAGTTGTGTCAAAGTCGAGTGGTTGACGTGGGAGAGGCCGAGGTCACCCACAGAGTCGTCGAACTCGGACCAGTTTAAGGTCTCGAGGCTGAAGGAGGTAATGAAGGAGGGGAGGTCATGATAAATATGATATTACCGGGGACAAAAATCCAAACAAGAGATTTGTTAGGGATCTAGATCCTAAAAACTTTATTATGAAATAATCATAACTATTTAGGACAAAATATTAAATTATATGTTTTGAGAAAAAACATGATTTATTTAAAACTATAAGACATATATGACAATAACAAAAACCAATATTAAATTAATGTTTGCTAAATTTAAGCGCGATATAGAACTCATGTAAAAGAAAGATAAAAATTAAAAATTTATCACAAGTTGATATTTACCAACGTGCTTATCCAAAAAGAAATAGATGTGGGAAAGATAATTGATAAAATTATAATTTTTAAATAATTTTTCTAAAATATAATGTTTTATGTTTGTGTCTATAAACGTTTATATGCTACTTTGAGAACTGTTTAGTTAGAAATAACATTGACTTATTTGTATTTACTCATGTTTAAAGTGGTATAAATAACTTACTAATGGTTCCAATGATATTATAAACTAAAAATTAATACTTTAATTAATTACAAAAGGTCTTAAATTAATTTGTTTCATTTAACTGTGGGATCTTCTTTAAAAAATGCTTCATTGATTAGAATAAATAAATTTAGCTCTTTCTATGTCATTTATATATTTTTTTAATAATTATTTTGAATAATTTGGATTGATTTATCAGTTATCTTATAGCAATGTACTCTGCTTGGTGAGCAAGTAACTAAATAAGTATTCTGATTTGAGAGACTTTAGGAATGAGGAGAGAGATAGAGAGAGATTAATTTTTAAGATATAATATAAAAAGAAATAATGTTTGATTTGAGAGATTTTAGATGAGAAACATAAGGAGAGAAATTATAATCAGATAGCGTAAAACATATAAAATGATAAAAAGTAATTTGTGAGCTAATGAATTAAAACAAGAACAAAAAAATAGAAATAAAATATTTAGTTTGAGTGATTTTAGATGAGGGAGAGTATTTTTTAATTACTCAGATAGTCTTGTTTTAAAGTTATATTTTAAAATTTATTATGACAATGAAAAACTTCGATTAGTTTAAAAATGACAGAGAAATTTTATTTTATAATATTTGACCTGGTACTTTTTATAGTAATATAGATTTAGGTCATCTCATCTTCACCAAAATTAATTGACTTTGGACTTTTATCTTCCTTTTTATTCTAAACATAATCAGTCATTTTCTAATTCACAGGGAAGTGTCTAATTTGTAGTGTCAAATTGAAAAAATAGAGAAAAAAATCTTAACTTAATTTTATGAAAAAATAAAGAAAAAATCCAAAGTTTTATTAGACAAATTGAAAAAATAAAGAAAAAAACCCAAAGATTAAGAAACAATCTAAATCTTAACTTAGTGTGTGGAATATGTGCATGTTTCATGCACTTTCTTCCTGAAATGTTATGGGATTAAGGTTTCAATTTGATATGTTTTATCATAATCTTAATTAAATTAAGGTGACATATTTCTTTCCACAGAAGGAAATCCTACTTTGATGGGTATCTATATTTTATTTTATTTAAATGATTATTCAAAAAAACTTCATAACTGTCATTAATAATGTGCATTTTCAACTAAGATGAAAAAAAAAACATGTTATTTCTAAGAGAATGAGAGAAATAATAATTAGATTTAGATAAATTTCATCATATATATGATTACATATATCTATATGTACTACTAGTATGAAGAGCGCTAGTTGGAATATTTTAAAAAGATCCTCCTCAAAAATTTACTAATTTTTTTTATTTCTCTATTACTTTTTAAAGTTTCTAAGTTTATAAATTTTGCATTTCTTTTTGGGAGAAAATTATGACTTTCACATCTTAGGAAGACACTCAGCTTCCTTTTAATATAATATACCAATGCATATAATAACAAATTTATTTCTGGGGGAAAATAGAATATTAACTGCAGTGTTTCATCTCTCATGTATTACACTATTTCAAACCATTAGAGAAGAATTATGAGTTTGCCCGTGGTTATAAATTTTGTTCTTTTTTCGGCTCAAAATAGGCCTCCTTCCTAGGCCTGTCAATGGGTCGGGTTCGGGGCGGTACAGGTGGTATCAGACTCAGACCCGTTTACCAAGAGGGTACCATACCCGTCCCGTTTACCCGCGGGTCCAGAAGGTGGGTTTCCATACCCGGACCCGCTGTACCCACGGGTCTAGACCCGTTTATCCGAACCCATAACAAAAGGAAAAAAAACAAGATACATAAACAAAAACAGTAACAAAAACACATGAAGGGAGAGGAAAAAACTTTTGTAAAAAGAAAGAAAGCATGTTTTAATATCAATAAAGGATGACATGCAACCATGTGCAAGAGGTGGATGGAAAATTTTCGATGAAAGACTTTAATAAAGAAAAAAAATTTAAAGCAAGGCCCCCTAATTTATTTGGGAAAACACAACAATAGGATTATCCACTAATCAACCAACAATCTTCAACACTTAAAGTACAAAGGGATCATTTACTCGTGAAGTCTGGGGCCTAGATCTCTAAGGTTTTAATTCTATTAGTATTATTTATATTTATGTTTTGAAATGGGTAAATGGGTAATCGTGTCTGGTTCAAGTAAAATCAGACCCATCTCATCTAATAATCGGGTTTACGGGTATACGGGTAAACGGGTATGGGTCCAGAGCAGCCCTTTCCATACCCGCTTAATCGGGTCGGGTCCGGGTCGGGTCCGGGTCTGGATCCGACCCATTGACAGGCCTACTCCTTCCTTCTCATTTTTCCTTCTCATTCTTCTTCTTGGTTCTTTTTGTTGAATGCATATCCGTCTGCCCTCGCTCATTGTCATGGAGAGCTCACTCCGTTGCTTGTGACAAGTCTTAAACTTTGTGACATTGTTGCAAATCATATATCAGATCAGTTTTTTGAACTAAGGGACTGTTTGGCTGTTGTACCTAGGGTTGGTTATCGGAACGGGTTGACCTGCCTCGGCCAGCCCCTGGTCGTAATGTGCGACTCGTATGAGTCGCACAGTATGAATATGGTTAAACTCGTATTTGATCCGTATTACATTCAGGTCAATACGGAATGACCCATTCTGTTTCTACGAGACGGGTCAGATTCGTTCCGTAAAATTTTCCCCGACCCTCCTCTTATTTTTTTAAACCCCAATTTTATTTGTGGTGTGGGGGGAGAAAATTATAGGTTGTCCATGTATTACTTTTTTATTTTTTTAACCCACAAAAAATAATAAAAAAATACGAGACAGGTTCAACCCGTTTTGACGAATTCGGATAACGAATCGGGTCGGGTCAAGGGACTCGATTCCTTCCCCGAAAAATTCAATTCGTCTCGTTGGACGGGTTGAACCCATCTCGTAACGGATTCGTCTGACAAATGGGACGAATCAACCCGATTCGTCCCGTTCGTCATCCCTAGTTATAACACAGAGCGATGAAAATACGGTGGGCTCTCACATGTCAGATTTCTGACGTTTTCGGAGCAAAACGCTCTGAATCTGACATGTTCATGCCAAAAAACTGAGATGAAAGTTGAGTTTTCTTCTCTGCTTTGACACCAAACAGAGTGAGGGAAAAGAAAAAAGTGTGGTGCCATATGTTATGGGCGTAAATTGAGTTTTCTAACGACTTTCAGGACAAAAAAAAATGGCCCCTAACTCGAGGATATGCGGGAGTGTGGCACGTGATCAACTTACATATCCCAGCGAGCCTCAACAAGAAAGGCAGATGAGCACGTTGCTTTGGGCTTCAAAAACGCGGAGAAAACAAGGAGGCAGCGTGAAATTGGGTGGGCCTTGGATTGATGATTCGGCGCAAAGTCCCAAACAACGGATCCATCACGCCTCTCAAGTCGGCCGTGCACGTGGCGGCTGAAGTAGACGAAGAGAAATTAAGAAATGATTAAAGAAATTGTTACCATCTTAAACTCAATTACAAGCAAGGAGAAGATTATCTCTGTCTTAATCAAGAATCAGCTGAAAAATTAATTATCCTATCAATCAACTCTTTCGGTTAATAATAGCCCTCTTCCCACCACTAAAATCAGTCAGCACTAAAAGGAGACACTTCACAATTGGGTGGAAGTGAGGAAGTGGGAAGTGTCTTTTCTCATTTCAGCTGTTCATCCAAACACCAGAAAAGGAAAATGGAAAAAGTTCTTTTCCTTCTCTCTTTTCTCCTTTATACAACGTTTTCCTCACTTCCAGAGTGCTACAGTTAATTTTGTGGTCATATAAATCTCATTTGTAATAAGTTGTAGCACAAAACAGTTAATTTTTTGCTCATGTAAATCTCACTTGCATTCTAATTACAGTCTAATTTTTATTTTTCTTAATTAATTTTTAATTTAATATTATTTTGCGGTGAACTTTGTAGTCAACTTTTCCACTTTCACTTCCCTATTACCATCCAAACACCGGAAAAAATATAACATTTTCCAAACCACACTTCCCAACAACATCCAAACACCAGAAAACTTACTAACCAAATCCCAAGTTCCAAAGGGAACTATTACCACTTCCTCACTTCTTCACTTCCTCACTTCCACCCTTAACCAAACAGGCCCAATAACAAAATATCATTAAGGAGTATTCTATTTGTTTTTCCAATCATCCACTTTTTGATATTTTCATCAATAGCAAAGTAAATGAGAGAAAAAAAATTGTCATGTGGGGAGGCTAAATGTCCTCCATCCATTCCTTAATGGCGTTTTTGGTCTGGGACTCACTTTCGGTGTTTGTTTGAAGCTGAAAAAAAGAAATAGATAAAAAAAATTCTTTTTTTTAACTTTTTTTACGCTAATATTTTCTCACTTGTAGCGTGTTACAATTAATTTTGTGATCATATAACTCTAACTTATAATAAGTTGAAACTGAATACAGTTAATTTCATAATCATATAAATCTCACTTGCAGTTTAATTATAGTCAAAAAATATTTCATAATTAATATTTATTATACTATTATTTTGCAGTTAACTTTGTGATCAACTTTTTCACTTCTACTTTCACAATATTAACTAAATATCGAAAAATACAATATACTTTTTCACTTGTACTTTCAAATTACAACAAAATATTAAAGATTTACTTGTATAAATTTTAATTTCTTATTTTTTTTCTCACCTTTTCTTTCTCATTTGTCACTTGCACATTTTCCTCTCACCGTACAGAGCGGTAAAGAAAAAAAAGAAGTAACGGTGACGAAATAATTTTCTATAAAAGTGCGTGGCAGAACTAAAAATAACATTGACAAGAGCCCACTTCATCAAGAAATTAATAGGGCGGATTGCATGGGGAAAATTGATGGAAAAAAGATTAGCTAATTCATTTGAAAAATCTTAATAATAAGAAGTGTTATTTTACTTGCAACCATCCATTTTTTTTGTCAATTTCATAAATTGAAAATGAATGAAAAGATTCATTTCTTTTAGGCACGTTTGATTATCGTAAGTGACCGTAAGTCATAAGTGGTAACTCTTTTACAGTTATAAGTGAGTTACATGTAAGTAAGTTTTACGATATTTGATTGATAATATAAAATTGTAAGTGAAAAAGTGTATTGTGTTTTACGGCGTTTGGTTGTCGTAATGTGTAAGTCGTAAGTGAAAAATTGACCACAATATTAACTGTTTGGTGATTTAAAAATATTTAAAAATGCCAATAAATATTAAAAATACTAAAAATTAAGAATATTAAATGTTAAATAATTAATAATCAAATTAAAAATATTAAACATTAAAAAATTAGTAAAAATTAAAAAAGTTAAATAGATTAAACATTAAACAATTAAAATTTAATCTAATAATCAAAACTTATTAAATTTACATTAAATATTACTAATCTATGAATAAAGTAAAAATTAAAATTAAATAAAATACATTATATTAATCTAGTAATAAAAAAATTAATTTAGTAATAAAAAAGATTCTAATATTAAAAATTATTAAATTATTAATATATATTTAATAATAATTATATTTAATCTAATAATTAAAAAAATCTCATAATTTAAAAAGATTAATATAATAATAAAAAAATCTAATTATAATTAACTGTCTGCAATACAGTTTTGCATCACCACAAAATTAATTATGTGTACTGCAAGTGAGCTGTAAGTGAGATTTACATGACCACAAAATTAACTGTCAGTGTTACAAGTAGATCGTAAGTGAGATACAACTATATTTTATGACTCCTGGTCCAAACAAATATCGTAAGCCATAGATCACAATACAGACTTTTACGGTGAAACAAACACGCACCGTAAATGGCTGGCTCACCACAAATGTCATAGCAAATTCAAAGAGGAAACTGAGGTGTTGCAAAGGCACATGGCTTATGACCAGTCACAACCAACATAGTGAGAGAAATTTTGTGCCCATTGTTAAAAGTCAAATTATTTTTCATGGCACACTAGGTGGGTCTAGAGGCATTGAAGGGGGGGTACATTTTAGGTCACTTGCCGTCCAGACTTAATGAGCTAATAAAGCTGGATGTTAGGAGTTGTTGTTCCCAAAGGATGAGCTTTTAAGCTCATTGAAGGAGATATTGTTGTGAACATGTTATGATGCTAAGATTTTTATCTTCTCTTTAATGAAAAAGAATAGTTGCATTCTAGAACAACAACCAGGTCAACTGGTAGCCATTTAATTGACTCTTCCTTCCTTTTTGGATGGATAGTTTGACATTGTATCATCTTTTCTTTGTTCTTAAGAAAGATAGAGAAATCTCCTCTTTTTCTTGGTAGGAAAAAAGTCCTCTTATTTACTTCCACTTGCAACACATGCTAGTTTTAGGGCCTGTTTGTTTCGTTGCAAAACGTCGCAAGTCTTAAGTCGTAA
This sequence comes from Agave tequilana, assembly GCA_038442645.1. Lineage (NCBI taxonomy): Eukaryota > Viridiplantae > Streptophyta > Magnoliopsida > Asparagales > Asparagaceae > Agave > Agave tequilana. The sequence continues at coordinate 51,722 of JAVJIF010014204.1, forward strand.
AATGAGAATGGAAAAAGTGAACTGTAGTAGAGAAAATATATTATGTTTTATGGTGTTTGGTTGATAAAGTGAAGTGTAAATGAAAAAATATATTGTATTTTACGGTGTTTGGTTGATAAAGTGAAAGTGTAAATAGTAAAGTATATTGTGTTTTACGGTGTTTGGTTGGTAATGTAAAAGTGTAAGTGAAAAAGTTGACCACAAAATTAACTGTAGCAGTGATTTAAATATTATAAATACTATTAAATTAAATATACTACTACAAACTAAATTATATTAATAAATTTGAGATTAAAAATTAATAATCTTAATATTTTATTTATAACAATAATGTTAATAAAATATTAGTATAAATAATAAAATATTACTAAAATATTAACTAAATAAATAATATAAAATTTTAAGAAAATCTAAAGAATATTAATAAAATTTTAAGAATACTAATAAAATATAAATATTAAAAAATCTTAAAACAATAATAAAATATAGTTATAATATTATAATGTTAAAATACTTGAAAATTATTATAATATAAATTTTATTATAATATTATTGTAATATTATAGAAATATAAAATTAACAAATTAAATATTATAGAAATATAAAATTAACAAAGTAAAATATAATTATAATTTAATAATAAATTTTCATTATAGTATTATTATACTGAATTATTATTACAATATTAACATAATAAAATATTAATATAATAATAAAATATATTATGATATTAATAAAGTAATTTTTTATATTAAAAAATAAATAATTAAATATATAGTAATTTTATATTAAAGTATAATATTGTTATATTAATAAAATATTAACTCTAAATAAAATAATAAAAAATGGAATAAGTATTAATAAAATAATAAAGTATTAAATAAAAATATTAAAATATTAAAACAATATTAAAAACAATAAAAAAAATTAAAGATTAAAATATAAAATAATTAAATAATTAAATAAGAAATTGAACACTATTTAAAATATTAAATATTTAATAATATTAAATTATATATTGATTATCAAGTAACTGTTTTGAACTGTAAGTGTACTACAAGTGAGAGTTACTTGACCACAAAATTAACTGTAGCAACTGCAAGTGGGAAAATATGAGTATAAAAGTGAGATTTACATGACCACAAATTTAACTGTAGCAACTGCAAGTGAGAAAAGAAGAGTTGCATTTTGCAACTTATTTTTCAGCGAAACAAACAACGGAAAATGGAAAAGAAGTTTTACGACTTGCGTTTTGCGGCATTTTGCGGCGAAACAAACACGCCCTTAATTTGATTGTTGGTCCAACACGCGCTTGCTTGATTCACGTCCAATAAATAGGAAAAAGAAAAATATATTGCTTACTTTTTTTAGGAAAAAAAAGGTGACTTCAAATGACCCCCCTCCCATGTTTCATTAATAATTATTAGCGAAACCTCCGAAGAAAGAAAGTTACAGATTTGCAGAGTATACAAATTTGAGCCTTCAGAAAAAAAGAGAGAAAAATACAGCCGAGATATACTGAAGCTTCCGTCATCATGTCCATGACGTCCCTGCGGTTCAATGCCGCTAAGTTCAGTAAAACTCGATTCATAGAACTCCTCCTATGACGAACTCACTCCATCACATCGCGGCTGCGACAACTCCTTTGTCAATATCTGGTCGGCCCTCTAAGCTCTCCTCTGTCGACTCTAACTTAGTCCATCGACCCTCAATGACTCAGCTTACCCTTCTTCTTCTTAATGAGCTTCTGCGATTCCGTGGGAGAGGGGACGACCCAGGAAATTCTCAATTTTTTTATAAGAATACCCTTGATTTCCTTGTCCCACCACTTTTAAGAAGAATTCCTCCTTCAATAATGGGCCTCGGGATTGTAGGACTGGTGTGTTCCGAAAAAGCTCATCCAGGGACTAGTGCCTATCATCAAAAAGATCCCCATCACAATCCAAATCTTGGGTCTGCCCATCCAGAGCTAACCACTTGTTAAGAAATCCCCTCTTAAAGGAGCATGCACCCCTTCTATCACCCACGTAAACAAGAACTCTCGTTTCATGCCCATCCCTCCCAGCATTAATTGTCCTCCTGGGTTTCTCCGCAGCTATATCTCCGTCACTCTTTACCCCATTCACTTTTGAGTTTGACTTATTAGACCTCTTAAATGGCCCAATAGAACCCGACCCATCCTCATTATTATCCCCTTCTTTGGCATTTAGCCCACAAAAGGCCCAACCTCAGTTGCAGGCCCATCTAGATGCATCTTCCCACCATCCGCTGATTTACTAGTGGGTTCATAAACGCCCAACCCCACATAATTATTGGGCCAGAACAACCCAGCCCCACATCAGGCCCAAAAGAGGCCAATCCCCCCACGTGAGTGCTAATTGGGTCTGAGAACTTTGAGGATTTGATACCCAATGTACATCCCACTCCAACATTCAAATTCGAATCCGAACTAACTTGAGCCCCGCAACCACGCATGCCCATCTCGCCTTTGACGCGCATATTGTATCTGTCGCCAGCCTGGCCAATGGGCGGCTCGCTCTCCGAAGCGACCACCCCCTGTCCTTGCGCCCACGCGCCCTCTCGCTTCCGTTTACCGAAGGCGGTGAAGTATCGCGTGCAGACCATTCTCCTCCTCGTCATAGTTTATCACCCCCTGTCCTTGAATTGTCGCCAGCTCCGCGCTATCCTCTATTATGCTCCATGACTGTTCCACTGGATGGACGGATCGAATGTCAGCTTAGGTGTTGGAAGGTCGGTCACTCCGAACAAGATCCCCTAGCTTCAGTCGTGTGATAGAGGAAGCCTCGCTTTCCAGCACTTTTTCAGGAAAGCCCACGACGACCTCTCCGACAGTGGTGGTTTCCTCGTTGTGGCGGCATAATCAGTAAGTCCACAGTCCCTACCTCCTCCCCTACCATCTTAGAGGAGTCCACTAGAACCGGGAATCTAAAAGAATCCTCAGTTTCCTTCGATCTCCACTAATGGCTCTCTCGTTAAACCGTCGGTGCCCTCCTGAGGACCTCTCGAAGGTTGCCCTCGCTTAAGTCCTCTGCTCTGCAAAAGTCTCTGCTATAGTGGATCTGACAACCTGGTGTAGACTGAGCTCCCTACCCTCCACCAAACTGACAATAATCTCAGTTGAATTTTTCTCCAAGTGCAAGAGAAAGACAAGCAAGCAAGGGGAACTTACAATGGTCAGATTTTGATTTTTATCAGTATCGTGACACGTGTCTCACCTTTCAGGAGCATCCTGAATAAGCAACAAAACTCGACATTCCAGCAGGCCCATTGCGGGCCCGAAAAGAAAGTCTGAGCATCTTCCCGAAGCCGAGAAAGGCCGAGCACCTTCCTGAGACCGCTCCTCCCTCCGAGAACACTCAGTTTTTCTCGAGATCGCTCCTTCATCTGAGGATACTCAGCTGTTCTCGAGACTGCTCCTCTCTCCAAGGATATTCAACCGTTCCCGAAGTCGCTTATCCCTCCGAGGACACTTAGCTATTCCCGAGGCCACTGCTTCTGAGAACACCTCTGCCCCGAGAATCCCATGCTCCCGACTGTCCTGAGGTCCATTCCTTTCTAAAAATTTCGCTCCAAGCAAGATAGTTACAACAACAGCCCTTCTTGATCTTCGACAACAAATAGATACAATAACAGACTTTCTTGATTTTTCTCCTTCAGTTACGCAACCCGACTTTCTCCACGAACATAACATCCTGGACAGTTATAGACTGGAAGGATTTTCGGCAGTCGATCCCAATAATCAAGCGCCCACAATCACAACCGTTATAACAACTCCGCACATGAAGATCATGATAGTTATGTCAATCTAGTCAGCGTTCCATTCTCCTCTAAGCTAATAATACAGTACAAATAGACCCTCTCCTCGAACAAAAAAGGGGATGGGATTTAGGAAATTGTAACCACAATAGATCTCTGTAAAATTCACTTTAACTTCTTGATAATAGTGAATTTTCTCTCTCATCCTCATGATTTTTTCCAACTTAGTTTTCACATAAAAATCTCTTATCTTTACTCGCTTTCTGTGTTAAAATCTTGATCGACTTTCGATAATCTAGATCCCCTCAACCCTGTGGTGTGAGATTGACCGTTCGATAAATCGTGTCGGGAAATCTCCCGCCACACACGTTAAGGAGTAACAACAACATACTAGTTACAAGATCAGGCTATGGTACTGGAGACGAGCGGGGAGGTGAGAGCCGCCTGCCACTTCTGCGGCCAACTAGGACATTGGAAGGCGGTACGCCCTGTGGTCTTGTCGTGCTTCCACTGCCGACGAGCAGGGCACATCACAGGGGTTTGCCTTCTTCGAGCGCGAAGCCGGGGGCACGGCAGTCAGGAGGGCGTCGGGCACGGACGAGCAGCGAGAGGGCAATCACGGCGGGTATATTGCTTACTTTTATAATTCCAAATACTAAAGTCAACTAATTGTTCACTCAAGTCACCAAATCAAGAAAACAGAAGGAAGGCAATCTGATTTCCTTTTGCACATGAATCTCACGTTCTTATTCTGCATGCATTCCTCTCTAAATACATCATTTGCATGTCACAGACATCTCACATGGATTATTTGCATAACACGGACATTTCTCAGGCAAGAAATTTCTATGTTAGGATTTTAGTTTCATGTCTAATAAAATTATATTTAATCAAAAACTATACATAAGATGTGAGTTGAAATCTAATAAAGATAAAAACAAAAAAAATTTCAGAAAATCATCTCCCCAACCCACAAAAAAAAAAAAAAAAAAAAAAATCAGAAAATTGCTATTATTGGAGTAAGACGTGATTTTATCGTTTATTCTAAAAATTATTCCCGTGCATTTGAGAAAGCCCCCACTAAGCAAAAGTAATTCCTGAGAAAACACTATATTCAATCTACCCATCTTAAAAAAAAAAAAAAAAAAAAAAAAAAACTTGATCTCAGAGATTTGATCAAGAAACCAAAAAAAGGTATAAATTGCTTGCATACTTTTGAATAACAAACGTTTGTCTAATTGAAATTTGTGAAAGATGCCTCTCTGCGATTACTTTGTCCATTGTTCATTTCTTCATCACGCAGTGGCATCACCCCCTCCCCCTGCGCGGAGGTTCCACGTTCAACTTCCAGTGAGGAGTGAGGACCCGCGCGGGTAATGTTGCAGATAAGTAACCCCCCACACTCTGATAAAAAACAAAAACAAAAAAAAAGGCAGAAAAAACAAGTGAGATGCTATTATCCCGAGTTATCAACTCATTTTTTTTTTTATTATGTGAATTTGCTCTGAGGGTGTGGGCCCCTATTGTGAATAGCCTGATCCTTCCATCATGACCTATATCCCTTCACCGTATGTGAGAAGGCTGGCAGACCTCATGTATCTATGGTTCGATCTGAAAGTTCTTAGATATCACTGTTCGAGCAGTTGTTTGGTTCATTTAGAATGAACGAAATTCGAGAATTTTCAATCACAAAAAGATCTTAGTAGAAGAAGTGTCTCACCGGACTCTTTTTAACTCTGATCTTCGGAGGAAAAAAAAAAAAAAAATCTAGTCTAGTTGCTTTGTAAGTATTTGTAATTTTCTCTCCTTCACTTTCTTGGTGAGGCACTTAATCCTACTTTATACTTCACATTGCCTTTTATAATAAAATTCAACCTATACCTCTTTTGGTCCCGTTTTCTTCTTAAAAAACAACAAGAGAGATGCTTCTGTAATCTGCAATTGTAACGCCCCGATCCTAAAGATACGGAGACGTTATGGCGACGCATATACGCGAGAAAAAATACCCCTCGTATACGCGCTAAGCCCAATATTGTAACCTGAACAAGCTATAATCAGAACTATAATAATCATCGAATCACTGCAACATTACATATACATGATAACAGATAAATAATGACAAGGATATGGCAGCTGAAAGCGATAAAAGATAGAATCATGAAATAATAGGAATAGAATGACAGGTTAAATGTGATATACGAGAAACAAGGAATAATAGCAGGAACAGAAAATGCAAAAGTACCAGAATCAAAGGAAGAGGACCCAAGCTCCTCGCAAAGCGTACCGCCTCATCAAACACCTGCACATTAGAAACAATCGTCCAATATCTGGACGTGCAAATCCAGGGTCGTCAGAACGCGACCATAATGAGTGTGTGTGTAAAGGGAAAGCTCGTGCAGAAGAACAATGTGCATAAATAGTAGTAAGAACAACTGCAGATAGGAAGACTAAATAACACAATAAATGATCGAACAGCTACACATATGATGACAACAAGAACACAGGTAGAAGATAACTGGCACAACTGTAAATATGCAATCAATGTCAAGGCGTGTAATCTATCACATGTCACCAATCTGGTATGCAAGTCTGGTCATAAGTCTGATCCTGGTTACAATCATGTAGTCCTGGTTACAATTATGTATACAGTCATGTCTCATAAGGCAGGGATAACCATTCAGGGCATAGCACAATGTGTTCATTCAATCATTCAATAACAATCAGTAGCATTCTACGTTATCTTTGTCACTTTCCCACCGGCGTCCCACAACATCCGACAGTTCACCCTGGAGCCCGCACATCCAGTAGAACTCATCCGAACTCCGATATGCGGGTATCATTGTTCGAATAGGGAAAGAGAACCAAATAACATGAGTCCTAGGGGTTATTATCATACAAGTGTGTGTGGATGCTAATAGGCACTGAGAATGCAATATCACGCTAACACCAGGCGTCACGTACAATAGATAGCCCTACAGATTCAATGGTGCAAAAGGACCATGCAGGCATATGCAAATGGGATTAGAGAAGGGTCAAAACTAAATTTTAAGGGCCGTTGTTTTCAAGATTTGCACCATTAATTCTTGGTCAGAGGCACTAAATAAGTTTTTTCTTCTCTCCTGCTGGAAGAGAGTCGAAGGGGCCTACTGAGGTTGCTTCTCTGCAGCTAAAGCAGTTGAGAAACAAAAATAAACATGTATATTGACGATCATAATGTCAAACTGGAAGAGTCACCTTGCAACAATCACAGCTGGTAAGTGATCACTACTCAAGCAAACCTTGTTGCATTGACACGAGATATCAATAACTTTGGATGATGATGATGATCGGCGTCTTGACGATGTCCCGTGCCTCAGGCCTTGGTACTGGTTCTAGTGCTTTTGTTTGGGCACGAACACTAGAAAATTTTAAAAAAAGAAAACACTTATTTTTTTTCTTGATTATTTCTCTCAAATGCTACATTTTTTAGTATTAAGAATTTTTACTATGGCTTTAAAATTTTTAAGAATTATAAAAATACTAAGTTGTAAGGTAATATCACAATATTAATTGGAGAATATATATGTGCGTGGGTTTGATATTGGATTTGGACTCACGAGCAAGATCTAAAACATTCCTCTTTAAAGCTCGGGATCAAGACTCACGAGCAAGATATAAAAATACTAAATTGTAAGGTAATATAAGAATATTAATTTGAAAATAAATATATTTAATATTGAATTTGGACTCACGAGCAAGATCTAAAACATGCCTCGTTAAAGCCAACCCCGACCCATTATCATTCTTGCATCCACATAACATTTTACATTCGAATGGGTATATTGGGGCCATAATTGTACTCGACGAATCTCATCCATCCATCGTGATCCACAACTCCACAACTATGGGAGAGAAAATAGACAGAAGCTTCTCTACTGTTCAATGTTCATACCAAACAACAAAATGGGCCGTTTGTTTCGCGTAAAAGTTCGTAATTCGTAAATGAATAAAAGTTCGTAATTCGTAAATGACTTACAATTCAGTTACAACTATGGCGTTTGTTTGGACCGTAATTCGTAAAAGACTTACACAACCCAATTATCACTCACTTGCAACCCAATTATCACTCACTTACAGTCCAGTTACAGTTAATTTTGTGGTCATGCAAATTTGTATCATTTTTTTTGTTAATATTAATTTTTTTTAATATTTAACATTTTTAATATTTATTTGCAATATTAAAACTTTTTAAATCACCAAATAGTTAATTTTGTGGTCAATTTTTTCACTTACGACTTAGACATTACGACAACCAAACACCGTAAAACATAATACACTTTTCCACTTACGACTTTATATTATCAACCAAACACCATAAAGCTTACATGCATGTAACTCATTTACAACTGTAAAAGACTTTACCAATTACGAGCTACGAATTACAGCTAGTTACGACAACCAAACAGGCCCATATTGGGTCAGGCTATGAAACACTAGTGCATCTCTCAAAACCTAGCTCAAATGGTGGAAAAGTGAGAGTGGATTGTTAGAAGTTCAAGTTTATTATGAGATAACTTTTGTGGTGGGTTCAATTGTAAAAATAGAAAAGCGATAATGCATTACTTTTGAGATGCACGTTTAATCCAACATAAATGTAATCATTGTTCTTCAGTTAGTTCTGGAAGCTTGCTATTTTTTCTTTCAATGATTGGTCTCCAATGGTGTCTGCAACCTCTTCTCGCAATCATAATGGACTGAGCTCACGTTGCTTGATATCCGTGTCATGTTATTATCTCCGGATACTAGGTGGTTAGCTGTTGAATTTGTAAGATATTTTGTGGTCCGATTCATATCTTATGTTGGTTTAGATTGATAATAACGTAATTGGGTTATTGGGTTTACATTGCCCATAACCTAATACATATTTGTAATTTCTATATATTGAGATAATCTCTCTCTAATAATGTTGGTGACAGACTACTGAATATTGTACTTTTGTTGAGGGAAAATCTTGTGACTTGGAGGAGTAAAAAGTAAGATGTAATATCTCGCTCAAGTACAGAAATTGAGTATAGAATTATGGCTTATACTGCATTTTAGATTATTTGACTAAAGAATCTACTGATGGAGTTTGGTTTTAAATAGCCTGGACTCATGTTCATGCATTGTAATAACCAGTCTGCTATCTACATTACCTAAAATCATGTATTCTATGAGAACACCAAACACATTGAGGTCGACTGTCATTTTATCAGAGATGTGTGGACCAAGAAGGTGGTTACTTTTCGGTTCGCACCTTCTCCGAAGCAGCTAGCGAACCTTCTTATCAAAGCTGTGCATGTTAGATATCTATGCTCCAGCTTGAGAGGGGGAGTGTCAGTTTAGATAGATAATAAGGTAATTGAGTTATTAGATTTACATTACTCATAACCCAATACCCATTTGTAATCTTTATATATTGAGATGATCTCTCTCTAATAATGTTTAGCTTTTTAGGGTTTTGTTATTCAACATCCTATTTACTATCTCATATCATGACACACGTGCAACTTATGTTAGTCAACATATTAGCTGTGTCTAATAGGAGTATTAAGTTATAAAAGTTGGTGAGAACTAGTACTACCTCTTATTAGGATTAGGGGCATTATGGGAATGCCACTAATCAAAAGGTTATATATAGAGAGAAACTCTCTCTCTTCAACTATGCATTGATCTCTATCCATAGGAGGCTAGCTTAAGAAGAGAGAAAACTCTCTATCTCGTTCTCTACAGCGGCAATTCAGATACGGATATAGTTCATCATCTCTCGAAGAGGTAAATTATCTAAAGCACCTTGTCAACAAGATGCATCATGCATACTATTTAGATCCATACATAGATACAGTTGTTCATTTGCTATGATACATGAATTCTTATAAGTGGTATAAAAGCTTTTATCATGCTATCTATGTTATCAGATCAAATCATGTATGAATCACGAGAGTTATTTTGTTTAAAGAACTGTTTGGAAAAAATACTAGATCTACACAACATTTTTCATATACATACAAGCATATATGCATGTTGTGCCGGCTAAAGTACTTGAAATCCTAAAAATCATTAAATAAATTAAAATAACTAGAGATTTTTCTCTTCTAATCAGCCTGAGATGGCAGGGGGTGAGGCTCCTTCTTCGGAAAAAGGAAAAAGAAAAAGAATTATGGACTTGCTGGCGAATTAATCCCTTTAAGTTATGAGGTGCATAGAAATTGATTCCACTGAGGCTAATAAGTTTTGCATAAATCATATTGACAAGCTGCATTATGATGTTTTTATGAAGAATTAATCCCTTTGGATATGATGTTTTTGGAACTTCTCAGTCTCAGCTATTCATGCACCATGATATAGGAACTCCTCATGTGACCACAGTGACTTATTAGTCCTTTTATGATTTATGTAACTTAATTGATGTTAGATTATTGTGTTTCTATTGATGTTTGGTTTTGTTTTTTTTATGGGCAATTGAATCGAGGGTTTTAGATTGAGATTTAGGGTTGTGATGGTTACTATTACTATGTTATCAATTCTTGATATCTGCTCAAGTTGTGAATGTGATTAATATTTGATTAACATTGTACGTGTTCAATTAAAGTTTAAGGTTTTCACTCAATTTTTATTGGTGAAAATAAAGATTATTACATTTCATAAAATACAGTATCTCCAATGGGGGTTTATGTGGCATAAGATTAACGATCGTTTGAGTAAAACCTAATATGGCTAGATAGAAATTGCCCAAAGGTAGACTATTTAGTAACATATTTTGTTTTACTCTTATTTTCAGAACCCCTATTTGTGACCCATTAAAATTGACAATGGTGCTAAGTTAATCAAAGTTTTGTATATTACTCAAAGATGATTATAAAATTTTTAGGTAACCTAGTAGGGAAAGATAGATTACACGTGTCAGAAAGATTATGATAACTTAAGCCCAAAGGATAGAAAGTGTCTGTAATTAAACCGAACATGATCAGTCTAGTCTTTAGCATGATTTATCATCAAATGAGTGTAATTATAATTAGTCATTACCCAAAGGTAAGATTAAATTGTTGATTGTCGAACCCGCAAAGTGAAAAGACATAAATCATTAACACAATCTCACTCTGACTCGACCATCCTAACCCCAAATATGCTCGTGACAGTAAATAATTAATGCATATATATTCACATAAGTTCATAATGCACAATGAATATTAATCCATTTTATTTACTTCCCCTGCAGTTATGGAACCCACTCTAATTCAGAGACACCCTGACTGGAATAGAGACTCTGATTGGAATCCAGAGTAGGTATTATAACTGTCATGTCATTTTTGAATTGAACCTTGTTGATGTGCCCACTCATACATGGTGGTTTGACCCTGGTGCAACTTCTCATGTTTCTCACTCGCTGCAAGAGTTCACAAAAAGATGAGTGGTCAGGTCTGAGGAGCAGCTCTATTTGGGGACTAGGGAAAAAGTTTAAGTGGAGTTAATAGGAACTTTTAAACTAGTTTTGAATTCTAGCAATGTTTTGTATTTAGAAGAACCCTTTTTTGTGTCATCTTTGAGCCGTAATTTGATTTTTATTTTCAGACTGCTTCCCTTTGAATATGATGTCATATTTAAGAATTCTGATTGTAGTGTCAATCTCCAAGGTGAATTCGTTGGTTCTGATTTACTGGTTGATAGTCTATTCAGACTGACATTGGATGCACATATGAGCAGTTTTTATTAGGTACCAGTTTTTCTCCTAATATTTTGTTTACTTCTGCAAAATACTCTAAGATTTTCTTACATTCGTCTATGTTACAGCATCAATGCCTTGGACATATTTTCAAAGAGAAATTGCATTCTCTTATGAAGAAATGTGTTCTTGACCCCTTAAATTTTTCTAATTTTTCCACCAATGTTGATTGTATTCGAGGAAAACTGACCAAATTAAGAAAATTTGAATCAGAAAGGAGTACAAGTCTTCTTCAGTTTATCCATACTGATATTTGAGATCTTTCCCCATTCTTTCTCTGGGACATAGATATTTCATTACATTCATTGATGATTTTTCTCGTTATGCCTATGTCTTTCTCTTCCACCAGAAATTTGATTCTTTAGAAATTTTCAAGACCTTTCAATAGAAGTTGAGCGGCAGTTGAGTCGGAAGATAAAGGCTGTAAGATTTGATTGAGGGAGAGAATATTATGGAAAGACCGATCAAGACGGTTAACACTTTGGATTTTTTTTTATAGTTTTCTGAAAGATCAGGGTATTGTTGCTCAGTACACCACTCATTGTCCACCTAAGCAAAATGGTGTGTGTGGAACATCGTCGTACTTATTGTGGGTTCACCTAGGGGGGTGAATAGGTGAAGGCTAATCTAAAGGTCACTTAATGGCAAATGATGCAAATAATGCGGAAGCTAAAAACAATTATGACCAAATTAAACTTCTTACACTAAAACACCACGTATAACCAAGAGTGTTGCCGAATTCCCCGTGAAGGGCTCTGGACAAACTCCTTTAGATTCCCCTTGAATGGGTTGAGGTGCCGCGTTGGCTCTCTTGGTTGAATAAAGTGTTAGTCAACAATCCCACGCAAGTATATCAATTAAGCACAAGGAATATATCAAGCATATAAAGATAGACAATAATTGAATGCAAGATATAAACAAGTAAGGGAGAGAGAGATGAGGAAAGGCAATCGCAAACACAAGGGTATGTTTCGAGGTTCGAACACACTTGCTCTACATCCCCGCCTTCGACACACGAAGGATTTCCACTATGCAAGATCCCAATGGATCTCTCCTCGGTGCCGCAACACCTACAAGCCCTCGGACTCTCTAGTCCTGTACACACCGCAAGCCCACCGGCTCGCCGAGGCCACACCTCAAACAATGAGCTCGCACCCGAACTCAAAACACCCGAGTCCACACTTGGACCCTAAACAATGGGGAGCACACTTGCCCATCTCCTCAAAAAACAAAGAAAAGATCTTTGGTGATCTAAACACTTTGATCACCAATTACAAACTCTCACTACAACACTCCTATAAGAATGAATAGCTCAATGGATGCTCAAGTGTTGGTGTGAGAAAACAAGGAAAGAGATGGTGGAGGAAAACTCAAAGACTTTCTTTTAAACACTCTTGATAAAACTTCCCTTTTGATTGGAAGAATTAGCTCTCTATTTTGTGGAGAAAACCTCTGGAAAGAGTGGGAAAAACTGGATTAGAAGTCTCCAAAAATCTTGTATCAAAACAGTCCACACACCCCCAAATTTATAGGCCAGAAAAATATAGCCGTTGGGGTCTGTCAGAGCTGTCGGTCGACCGCCCGGTCGACCGCCAACGGTCAAAAATCCGACTGTTGGAGCCTCCGGTCGACCGGCCCGGTCGACCTAGAGCACTGCTCTCAGTTCCGGTCGACCGGCCCGGTCGACCGCCCACAGAACTGCCAGACGTGCACGGTTCTGTGCACGGTCCGGTCGACCGGGACCGACCGTCCCGGTCGACCGACCTCTGTGCAATGGGTTAACTTGGAGCACAGTTTTGAGGTCTAAAACGTTCGAATTTGGGAATAAGTATATAGGATAAAGTTGTAGATATTGAAGTCTTATTTCTAATGCAACTTAAATAAAATCAATATCAATTCAGAATTGAAAGTTATCAATAAAATACTAAAAGGTATCAAATCAGAAACTGTAAACTGTTTTTAGAATAAGAATAGACTTTAACCCAATATTTAACATTCTTAACATTTAAATAAGAAAATGATTATTGAATATTAAATGTAGCTCTGAAAGTCATCTTTAAAATGCAATTTAAATCATATTAATTGAATATAAGAATCAAAAGTTATGACTAGAAAACTAAAAGAGTGTCGAGCAGATCAGCAGAACGGTCGGCCGCCCGGTCGACCGAGAAAACCCGAGAGTTCTAAAATGGTTTTGGTTAAAAACACATGTATATTTGAAACACCAAAAACCAAAACGGTATTTTTCTAGAACTAAAAATCTTTTATGAAAACACATATAAATCAAGAGTGTGTGTGTGATATGAACTTGAGCAATCCACCAACTATTCTATCCTTTACATTTTAACTAAAATAAAATCTTATAAAAACAAACCTAAACACAAGTCTTCATCTTCTTGAAGTCTTCACTTGAAGGCTTCTCATCTTCTTGACTTGGTCCAAGTGCAATCCAACGAGCTCAACAAATTGATGTGGTCTTGATGCATAGGCTCGTGAATCAACCGGTGCTAGCTCCAAAACTTGTCTTAAAATCCTTTGTTGAAGCTCCACACCTACTAAGATCTTGATAATGAATCTGTCACTAATTAAACACAAGATCATTAGTAAATATAACTACATGAGTTGATCATCATCAAAACTAGGGTGATAGGCCTTTGGGCCAACAATCTCCCCCTTTTTGATGATGACAAAACTCATGGAGTTATATATGCATGGATTAAAGTAAAGCTCCAAAGAAGCTCCCCATTAACTCATGCATAATACAAAATAATAAATATATGCAATGAAGCTCATAAACATGTATGCAAGTGTATGGAGATAAAACAAATCAAATCTTTTTCTCCTATTTGTAAAACAAAACATATATGCATAATTAACAAGGAAGACAAATACTTCTCCCCTTAAGCAATGAAAACATGCATATAAACTCAAATACTTCTCCCCCCTTTTGTCAATCATCAACGAAAGGTTCAAAGTAAAATCAAATCAAACAAATTTTTCTCCCCCTTTTTGTCATAAACAAAGAGATCAATAAGGGGTCAACAAAATTTTTTTTATTATTAATTTTTCTTAAAAAATTTTTAAAGGTATCAGAGCTTTTGTAAAAACAAATAAATTTTAAGATACCAAATTGAAAGTAATCATTTTGTAAAACATATTAATACCAATTGACATTTAACAAATATGAAGTTGAAGCATTTTGATATCAATGGAAAACATAAAAAAATTTTATTTTTCATCATAAACTTTGTGCTTTAACAAAAATGTGAGCCAATTGTATGTTAAGCACATGAAAATCATATATATGTATGGGAAATGAGTATACCAATTGATATTGATACATACATATATAAGAAACAAAATATGAGTATATACAAAATAAGTTCATATTGATACCAATTGAAACGATTCAAAGATACCAATAGACATAGCAATATAAATCAAGTGTATAACTCATAACCTACCACCCTTCATATGCACAAGGTAAAAGATTTTCAATGAAGCATACAAGGCATAATCGCCCATCCAAATGAAGAACAAGTAACTAGTTAATATAATTTTTGATAAACTAGTTAAGAATCCTTCAAGTAAGGAATAAGGTAAAAATATTTCTCATGAAACACAAGTAAATCACATGGCACTAAAACACTCTAATATCCATAAAGTCCATAAAATTTTCAAAAGAGGTGAGTGCACTAGTGTTATGTGGAACATGGTATCATGAAAATGTCAATAAAGCTCAATATTCCTTTAAATCATAAATTTTAACACATGAAAATCATCACAAATTTTTCATTTTTCTTTAAAAAAATAATATTTCAAGGTATATGTATGTTTTGACAACACAAGAAGTATACATACATATCCCTTAAACACAATTGAGTCCATATAAATAGATTTGCATTAAAGGCAAATGACTCAAGAGGTATACATGTATATCTTAAGGTTTGGCAAAATACACATATACATGAAATGAAAACACATGATCATAAATCAAATTCAAAAAGTGGGAATACAAGTTTAAAAATGTACGTATCATCAAAACTAAGCAACACAAGCACATTTCATGGGTTCAAATAAGCATTAAAGCACAAATATAAATAGATTTATTTGTGGCCCACAATATGTTCAAGTATAAATCCTAGTGTTGATAAAACTAACATATAAACTAATATTCAAATCATGAAGCATCAATTTTGAGAAAAATAGAATCATGTGTCAATCTCAAAAATTAGAATAAATAACTAGTATAAATTGTTTTGGAGAAAAACTAGTTAAGATCCTTCAAATATATTAAATCTTATGTTTTTCATAAAACACAACTAGATACACAAAAATTTAAGCACTCATGGTCTATAAGGCTCAAAATGATTTTAACAAAAATGTGAGTGTTAAATGATCATGTAAATAGTATTTTTTATGAAAATAGTCATTGAAGCTCAAAAAGATCATAAGTCACATTTTAACAAAAACACGAAAAATCATTTTTCATAAAAACACTAATCTTCATGGTATATGTATGATTAATCCAATCCTAACAATACACATACATATCCCAAACCTAAAGGAGTCTATTAATGATGTTTGCATGAAGGCAAGAGACTCACGGGTATCCATGTATATTTATTAGATTTGAATTAATAATATATATACATGAAGTAAAGCATAAAAATGGTAAAACATGTATAAAAGAGAATCATCAAAACTAGTCTATACATATGCATATAGTGGGTACAAATGAGCATGAAGTTCAATTATGTATGAATCAATTGTAATTCACTATTTGTATATGTATACAAGTAAGTTTGACACATTCTACATCTAAGCATGTAAATACCACATGAAGCACAAAAATATATAAAACATGAACATGCTCAAAATAATATGAATGAACAAGCATGAACATGAATAAAAGGGAGTTTAGAGTTTGTTACCAACTCCAAAGCTCCAATCATGGTGGCCTTTCCACCAAAACTCCTTGATAGCGATGCATCCAAATGTATGTCCATCAAGTCCATTGCATCCACTACCAAGGCACCAAATCTCTCACGTCTTGAGAGATCCCTCACCTACATCAAAAACATGGGGTGGGGGTTTTGATACCCAAATTTTCTTGTTGGGTCCACGGGGGTTAGCTTTGTGTTGAGAAACCCAAACATTTTTATTCATAGCAAAATTTATATGATGTAATCTATCAAAACAAAACTTTGCTAAATGGTCTTTGCGGCCACAATGTGTACATGTGTACACCTTAGTATGCTTATATAAATGTTTGTGATCGTGTTGTGCAACATAAGCAAATGCATGATGTGGATGTGCATGAATGTGTGGAGTTTGTTTCTTTACAAACATGGACTCCAACCTAGAATGATCAAATGCACATTTGCTCAAAGTTGAGCTCAAACAATTAATCCTATTTTTTAAACATTTACTTCATTTTGATCAATAGAAGTGGTGGCATGTAAAGCATGATCAAAAGTCTTTTTCTTTTTAGAAACCTTTTCCTTTTCTTTTTCAAAAATTTTCCTTTTCAAAGAGTTGTTTTCTTGAAAAACAATTTCCTTTTGAGTTTCCACCAATTCAATCTTATTTTTCAAAGACATATTCCCTTCACATAAATCATTCAATTTTGACATGAGGGAAACATTTTCATTTTTCAAATCTTCTTTTTCTTTTTCTAAGCATGCAATGCTACTTCTAAATGAATCTTGTTCTATGTGCATGCAATTCAACTTCTTTTTCAAATTTTTATTATCCTTTTTAATCATGTCATATTTATTAAGCAATAATTGACAAAATGAAGTGAGCTCATCATATGACATGTCCTCATCATCGGATTCGGTAGTTACCTCAAGGGAGTTATCCCCTTGGACCATGTAGCACTTGTTGGAGGTGTCGCTTCCAACGTCCGAATCACTCCCGGCATAATATTGATCTTTTTCGCCGAGGGAGATGAGGGTATTCCAAACTACAAAAGCCGAATCAAAATTAGAGACTCTAGATAAATAAACATCATCTAGGGTTGACTTGATAGCATGAAGGGCTTTTGCATTAGCCTCAAAATCCTTACCATTTGAACAATATGAATCATTAGATATGGCAAGATATACATGAATGCCTAAGGCCTTGAGGTACAATGACATCTTAACCTTCCAAATTTGGATGTTAAGAATATCAAAGGTGGGTGGTGACATAAACTCCATGGTGTGTGTACAAAAATATTGTGATTAGCCTAAAAATGAGGATCTTTTACTCTAGGTTGTTAGACCAAATCAGAAAACCAAGCTCTGATACCAATTGTGGGTTCACCTGGGGGGGTGAATAGGTGAAGGCTAATCTAAAGGTCACTTAATGGCAAATGATGCAAATAATGCGGAAGCTAAAAACAATTATGACCAAATTAAACTTCTTACACTAAAACACCACGTATAACCAAGAGTGTTGCCGAATTCCCCGTGAAGGGCTCTGGACAAACTCCTTTAGATTCCCCTTGAATGGGTTGAGGTGCCGCGTTGGCTCTCTTGGTTGAATACAAGTGTTAGTCAACGATCCCACGCAAGTATATCAATTAAGCACAAGGAATATATCAAGCATATAAAGATAGACAATAATTGAATGCAAGATATAAACAAGTAAGGGAGAGAGAGAGAGAGAAAAGACAATCGCAAACACAAGGGTATGTTTCGAGGTTCGAGCACACTTGCTCTACATCCCCGCCTTCGACACACGAAGGATTTCCACTATGCAAGATCCCAATGGATCTCTCCTCGGTGCCGCAACACCTACAAGCCCTCGGACTCTCTAGTCCCGTACACACCGCAAGCCCACCGGCTCGCCGAGGCCATACCTCAAACAATGAGCTCGCACCCGAACTCAAAACACCCGAGTCCACACTTGGACCCTAAACAATGGCGAGCACACTTGCCCATCTCCTCAAAGAACAAAGAAAAGATCTTTGGTGATCTAAACACTTTGATCACCAATTACAAACTCTCACTACAACACTCCTATAAGAATGAATAGCTCAATGGATGCTCAAGTGTTGGTGTGAGAAAACAAGGAAAGAGATGGTGGAGGAAAACTCAAAGACTTTCTTTTAAACACTCTTGATAAAACTTCCTTTTGATTGGAAGAATTAGCTCTCTATTTGTGGAGAAAACCTCTGGAAAGAGTGGGAAAACTGGATTAGAAGTCTCCAAAAATCTTGTATCAAAACAGTCCACACACCCCCAAATTTATAGGCCAGAAAAATATAGCCGTTGGGGTCTGTCAGAGCTGTCGGTCGACCGCCCGGTCGACCGCCAACGGTCAAAAATCCGACCGTTGGAGCCTCCGGTCGACCGGCCCAGTCAACCCAGAGCACTGCTCTCAGTTTCGATCGACCGGCCCGGTCGACCGCCCACAGAACTGCCAGACGTGCACGGTTCTGTGCACGGTCCGGTCGACCGGGACCGACTGTCCCGGTCGACCGACCTCTGTGCAATGGGTTAACTTGGAGCACAGTTTTGAGGTCTAAAACGTTCGAATTTGGGAATAAGTATATAAGAGAAGTTGTAGATATTGAAGTCTTCTTTCTAATGCAACTTAAATAAAATCAATATCAATTCAGAATTGAAAGTTATCAATAAAATACTAAAAGGTATCAAATCAGAAACTGTAAACTGTTTTTAGAATAAGAACAGACTTCAACCCAATATTTAACATTCTTAACTTTTAAATCAGAAAATGATTATTGAATATTAAATGTAGCTCTAAAAGTCATCTTTAAAATGCAATTTAAATCATGTTAATTGAATATAAGAATCAAAAGTTATGACTAGAAAACTAAAAGAGTGTCGAGCAGATCAGCAGAACGGTCGGCCGCCCGGTCGACCGAGAAAACCCGAGAGTTCTAAAATGGTTTTGGTTAAAAACACATGTATATTTGAAACACCAAAAACCAAAACGGTATTTTTCTAGAACTAAAAATCTTTTATGAAAACACATATAAATCAAGAGTGTGTGTGTGATATGAACTTGAGCAATCCACCAACTATTCTATCTTTTACATTTTAACTAAAACAAAATCTTATAAAAACAAACCTAGACACAAGTCTTCATCTTCTTGAAGTCTTCACTTGAAGGCTTCTCATCTTCTTGACTTGGTCCAAGTGCAATCCAACGAGCTCAACAAATTGATGTGGTCTTGATGCATAGGCTCGTGAATCAACCGGTGCTAGCTCCAAAACTTGTCTTAAAATCCTTTGTTGAAGCTCCACACCTACTAAGATCTTGATAATGAATCTGTCACTAATTAAACACAAGATCATTAGTAAACATAACTACATGAGTTGATCATCATCAAAACTAGGGTGATAGGCCTTTGGGCCAACACTTATCAAATATGATTCGGATCATGATGAGCCAGACAGATTTGCCAAAGAATTTATGGGGAGAATGTCTTCGCTACTCTGTTTATATTCTAAATCGTGTTCCTTCCAAGTCCGTTGCTAAAGTTTTCTATAAGATTTGGACAGGAAAGAACCCCAGTCTCAACCATCTTCATGTTTGGGGTTGTCCAGTATAGGCCAAATTGTTCAATCCAAGTATTACTAAGCTGGAGATGAGGAATGTCAGTTTTTTTTTTGTAGGCTTTTCAGAAAAATCTAAGGGTTACAGATTTTACTGTCCATCCTGACCTACAAAGATTGTTGAATGTGCCCGAGCTCATTTTATAGAAGATGGGAGCAATCGAGACATAGTATTCGAGAAAGTACTGGATGATGTTACTCCTTCAGTCACTCCAATCATGTTGTATCTTTTTGGCTTCTTTGAATACTAGCATTGATCAGGATCTAGATCCAATGCCTGGTGTTGATGAGGATTTATATGTTATTTTCTCTCCCATTGTTGCACCACCGAGGAGATCTGTAAGGGAAAGTTTGTCATCCATTCCCGATGATTATATTACCTATTTAATAGAAGGTAATCTACCAGATGTTGTTGCTCCAATTAACTACCATCAAGCTATGAACAACAGATTTGCAGTCCAGTGACGTGAAGCAATAGAAGATGAAATGAAATCTATGGCTTAGAATTCTTGTGGGAACTGAAACCCTTACCTGAAGGGTTCAAAGCACTTGATTGCAAATGGTTCTTTAAGACTAGGCGTAACCCTGAAGGTAAAATGGAACAGTTCAAAGTCAGGTTAGTTGCTAAATGGTTTAAATAGCATCCAGGGATTGATTATGATGAAACTTTTTCCCGATTCCGAAGACTCTCTTAGGATTATTTTAGCCCTCACAACTCGTTTCGACTTAAAGTTTCATTAGATGGATGTAAAGACCGCATTCCTCAATGGTGATCTTAAGGAGGAAATTTATATGTGCCAATCTGAAGGTTTTGCTACTGAAGAAAACATGAAACCTTTCTGCAAGCTGAAGCGGTCTATTTATGGCCTTAAGCAAGTATCTAGGCAGTGATGCTTGAAATTTGATGAAGTTGCTTGCAGTGATGATTTTGTTGAATGTAAGATGGACAAGTGTGTTTTTGTCAAGCAAATCGGGATAAGATTTGTCTTCTTAGTGCTCTATGCAGATGACATTCTCCTTGTTAGCAATGAAGCTCAGTTTCTGCAGGACATCAAGAATTTCTTATCAAGTGGTTCAATATGAAGGATATGGGGGAAACCACTTATGTCCTTGGTATAAAAATTGACAGAGATAAGAGCAGAGGATTTCTTTGATTGTTCCAGAAGGCATACATTGATAAAGTTCTGAAGAGATATGATACGAAACATTGCAAGCCAGGAGAAGCTCCAGTAATTAACGATGGCATATTTTGAAAGTCACAACCTGGAAATAAAGTTTCAACAGAAATATTCAAGAAGTATGCATCTGTAGTTGGGAGCATTATGTATGCAATGGTTTGCTGGAGACCTGACATTAGTTTCATAGCTGGAATGTTAGGTAGATATCAATAAAATTCTTCTTGGATTCATTGGTAAGCTACAAAGAAAGTTCTTCATTACTTAAGAAGGCTAGAGATTTTATGTTGGTGTACAAGAGATCTGAAACACTTGAAATTATTGAATATACATGCTCAGACCTTGTAGGAGATAGAGATGACTTAAAATCTATTTCAAGCTATGTTTTCATGGCAACAAAAGGCGCAGTCTCATGAAAAAGCGAGAAACAGGAGCAGACTGCCTCATCCACCTGGAGGCAGAGTATATATCTTGTCATACGGCACCTAAGCATGTTATTTGGCTCAAGCAATTTATCTCACAGTTGAAGATAGTGGATTCAATCGAAATGTTTCTTATCATTTTTGGTGACAACCAAGCAGCTGTCAAATATGTCGAAAATGATTACATCACTGAAGACAATAAGCACATTGATTTCAAGTATCATTGTGTCATTAATTATGTGAAAAGAAAACTTATTGACATATTACATAAGTCTACACTGGAGAATATTGTAGACCCACTCACCAAATGACTCAGTGACTACTTTTTAAGGACATTGTGCAGGCATGAGGGTACCAGAGTTATTCTGGTTGTTATTTTTTGAATGAGAGTATATTTATAATTGTTCTTTTGAGTTAGAGTTTTTATGTCAATTTTTCAGTACTACTATTTGCGTTCTTAGTATATTATATATTTTAGTTTCAAGAATTTTTCTCAAATAGTCATTATGATGGCATACAATTATTATATGATGTTTTATTTCAGTTGATATTATTAAATGCACATTTATAATATTAAAGTTAAAGTTGTGCAATTGTACATATTAAAGTATAAAGTACCTTTAGAGAAGATTATTAAGGACTCTCAAGATCACTTGAGTTAGACGTGGGTAGGCTCTACGATCATAATCCTTCATCTCAATATGAACGATAGTATTCGTATGAAAATCATCTAAGTATTGAGATGGCGTGTGTCTGGTGAGCACATGTTGTAAGACACTCATGAAAATGTATTATACACACTACATATATATTTATCATATGAGTACTAAACTCCACCAATAAAGTATTCTCCCGAAAGTTGTTGGGGTCATTAGCACGAAAATTCATGATACAAATTAGACAAAAACATAAAGCTTGATCAAAATCTATCCGTGAACCGTGCTAATCATCCTCTCAGTCGTAAATTGCCAGTAGTTTGAGTATACCTTGACTAATGATAAATTTCACGTGTGGTTTTTTCAAAATCAAATGATGGTCATCCGCTTTTAAAATAATATTAAAGATTTTCAAAATAAATATTTTTTAAAAAATTTCAACCGGGTATGTCTCGAGTGGGAGATTGTAAGATATTTCTTGATTCGATCCAACCCTATTTACTATTTCATATCATGACACATGTGCAACTTATGTTAGTCAGCAAACTAGGTGTGTTTAATATGTGTATAAGTTATAAAAGTTGATAAGACCTAATAATACTCTCTTATTAGGGTTAGGAGTATTATGAGAAGGCACAAATCAAAGGGTAATATATAGAAAGGAAGTCCCTCTTGTTGGCCCGAAGGCTCATCACTCTAGTTTTGATGATGATTAACTCATGTAGTTATAGTACTAATGATTTTATATTTAATTAGTATCAAATATTTGATCAAGATCTTAGTTGGCGTTTAGCTTCAACAAAGTATTTCAAGTCAAAGTTTTGGATCTAGCACATGTTGGTTCAAGAGCTCGCGCATCAAGATTGCATCAAGTACTCAAGAGAAGTCTAGCTCATTGGATCAAGATTTGAATCAAGTTAAGAAGGGGAAGAAAACCTATAAGAGAGGACTTCCAAGAAAACTTGTGTCATGTTTGTAAGTGTCAAGATTTTATTTTTAGATAAAATGTAAAGGATAGATTAGTTGGTGGATTGCTCAAGTTCATATACACTCACACACAATATTTATATGTGTTTTCATAAAAGAGTTTTCGTTTTGAAAAATACCGGTTCAGTTTTTAAGATTTAAAATATACATGTGTTTTATCAAAACTTATTTTAGAGCTTAATGTCAAAAATATAGATATTTCATCAATATGTGTAGTGGATCATATCCATATACACTAAGCTTCAAAAGTGTTTAGAATATCTTGTTTTGTATTTGGAAAAGTTTTAGAAAAATCAATTTTGGAAAATACAGGTTTTTGTTTTAGGCAAAACTTCTATATTACAAAAATAGTTCAAAATATTTGTAACATGTTTTGATTTTTAATCAAACTTGTTTGTATTTCAAAGTATATCAATGAACTTATTTTTGTAAAATTTATGAGAATTTATGAGATTTTATTGAAAGAAAAAGACCGAGTTTTTAATCCAAAAAATGTTGGTTCTGACCTTCTGTCGGTCGACCGCATAGTCGACCGAGACAGAGGTCAGCACAAACGTGCACGACCTTGTTTGGCTGGAGGGCCGGTCGACTGCCAGAGAGCTTTGCTCTCTGGATCTAGCCCCAGTCGACCGGACGGTCAACCGGCAGAGAGCTCCTGCTCTCTGTATCCAGGCCTCGGTCGACCGGCCGGTCGACCGATGGCACAACGGTCAGAAATCTGACCATTGGCCGGTTGACCGGGCGGTCGACCGACAGCAGCACAAGCTGCTGAGTTGGCCTCCAACAGCCATATTTTGGGAGCCTATAAATTGGGGTTCCCTTGGACTGTTTTCTACAAGATTTTATGTGAGTTTTCAAGATAGTTTTTCTTACACTTATAAGTGTTTATCTCCAATTGTTTTAGAGCCAAATACTTTCATATCAAAAGGAGAGTTTTTCAAAAGAGTTTTGTAAAAGAGATTTCATGCGTTTTTCACCACCAAATCAATCCTAATTTTCTCACACATAACTTGAGCTTTCCATTGCTATATCTATCCTATAGGAGAGTTGTTGTGAGAGTGCTTTTAGGTGATCAAAGTGTTTAGATCACCAAGTGTTCATTCTTTTATTTGAGGAGGCGAACTTGCGGGTTCGTGTTGTTTCGAGTTCTTATGGGAGCTCGGTGTAGAGGTGCGGCCTCGGCAAGCTAGTGTACTTGCGTGTGTAGTTCTTGCGGGAACAAGAGAGGAACTAGTGAGTCCAAAGAGTTCTAATGTGAACTCGTTGTAGGTGTTGCGGTACCGAGTGATCCGATGGGATCGTGTTTAGTGAAAATCCTTCATAGTGTTGAAGGCGGGAACGTAGAGCAATGGTGCTCGAACCTCGAAACAAACCTCCCGTGTTTGCGATTTCTCTCTCTCCATCTCTCACTTGTGTTTAAATCTTGCATGCTATTATTGTTCATATTCATTACTTGCTTGATATACTTGAGCTTATATTGATATATACTTGGAGATTGTTTGCTAACACTTGTATTCAACCAAGAGAGCCATAGCGGCACCTCAACTCTTATCTAGAGGAATCTTGAGGAGATAGTGCAGAGCCCTTCTCTGGGAATTCGGCTACATTCTTGTGTTATACTTGTTGTGTTTAGCATAATAGTTTTTAGTATGCATAAATAGCTTTAATTCCACATTAATTCATCATTAGATTAGCTAGTCACCTATTCACCCCCCTCTAGGTGATTTCACCTCTCTGAAGTTGTGCATTGTAGGAGGCTAGATTAAGTAAAGAGAAGGCTCTCTATCTCGTTTTCTACAGCGGCAATTCAGATCCGGATACAGTTCATCATCTCTCGAAGAGGTGTGTTATCTAAAGCTCCTCCATTTTATACATGCTATTTAGATCCATACATAGATACAATTGTTCTTTTTCTTTGGTACATAAATTCTTACAGAATTGTCTTTGCCCTTTCATTTGCAATGTCCTTTCACGCATTGCATTTTATTATGCACAATAAATCCACTTTTATCTATTTATTTATTTGTTTTATTTGATAATAGAGTAAATAAATTTCATCATTAATTTTTTAGACAGGGAGAAAATCATCTCAGCATGATTTTACTAAACTCTTTAAGTTCTTTTTTTCTTTTTTTTTTTGAATTTTATCTATGAGTGTAAAGAAAATGAGAATATTGAGATGGATGAATACAACACATTATGAAATAAGAGTTTACTCTTACTGCGAATAAAATGATGTTAAATATGAGATGGTTTGCACATGTGTAAAAACACATACTAATAAATGCGTAAAAATGATAGGATCATTGTTAACTGAACACTGAGAACTAAATGGAGGCCTAAATGAAATTGGATGGAGACAACTAAGAAAGAATATGTTAATGCTTTATACGGTTCTTAACATAAGTTATTCATGCAGCTGACTCCAAAATTTTGAAATAAAGACTGTTTTGTTGTTTTAAGTAAAATAACATGCTAACTCAAAAAGTTAAAAAAAATGAAAAAGGAAAAGTTAAAAAGATTGAAAGAGCCATAGTTTCTTGATTCAAACAATAATAATAACTGCAAACCGCTCACTAGAAATGAATGCATGTCACACATGCCCCTTCCTATCAAAAGATCTTCTGTTCAGGCAACTAAAAGTTAAGGTGGATAACTCAAAACAATTAAAAATCAGCTCATGATGCTCATCCCCTATTACTTCTTGCAGTTGTTCTAAGTCTACACAAATTGGTCCTTGCATATATGAACTCCTTTTTACCTCCAGGATGTAAAGTAGCTCTGATATCACTTATAGGAACCTGGAGACTGTAAAGAACACAACTCTAGAACACAAACAACTCAAAGAGAAGGAGACTCAAGCATATACGAGGTTCAGTAAGATTGCCTGCATCTCAGGGCAGAAGAGAGAAATTTATTGATGATTTACACAAGATTACAAGAGGATTTGCAAGGGTTCTCTCAAGAATTCACTCAATAAGATTCACCCTCAAAATGAGTTTCAAGTCCTCTATTTATAGAGAGAAGAAAAAACACCTCTAAAACAGTGCAGGTCGGGTCCAGAACGCTGGTCAGATCTGACTGTCGATCGACTAGTCGATCGACCGCTCCAAGTGCGGTCGACAGGCCGGTTGACTGCGTAGACCCTCCCAACTCTCTGTTAGATCTCAGGTTGTGGCCGGTCAACCAGGATCCAAGTCTCAACTCTCTGTAACCTTAAAGAGTTGATTCGGTTGACCATGTGGTCGATCGCCAACATGGGCTTTCTTCTCTCACGCATGTCGATTGATCACCTGGTCGACCGAATCTCTGTCAATGAGTTTAAAAACTTTATCATCCCAGTTTTTAATCTTCATCTACTAGCTTAAGCTTTTGAATAAGATAAGTCTTAGCCCATATTTTTTACTTTATCTGTTTGATTTCTGATTTCTCAGTCTATATTTGTGGCTTCACTTGTTTCAACTCATATTTGTGACTGCACTTGTTTGACTCTCTAATGGGTTGCTTTGACTCTCTAATGGGTTGATTTGTCATAAGTCTAACACTTATGACTAATCGTATTCTTATTCATATTCCTATTATGATTTAGTTCTATATTTATGAATATATATGGTCATATTTCTATACAAGACTCATATAAAGGTTGTTACATTAATGAATAATTCACGAAGATGAGAAATTAAGAGTAAGGGTCGGAAAAAGAATCCACTGCTTGAAATGAATGTATCTGCCCACCTACTAGCATAGTAAAAGTTACTGTGCGATGACGCAAGTGATGACCAACAGTTGACCTTTGATGGCTTTGAAGACATCCTAAATTTGGAGCTTCAGCGGGATTAAGCTGTCATCCACTCGTAGGCTGGAAGTGGGCTCTGTTGAGAATGCGAAAATGGTTGCT
Organism: Agave tequilana; assembly: GCA_038442645.1. Lineage (NCBI taxonomy): Eukaryota > Viridiplantae > Streptophyta > Magnoliopsida > Asparagales > Asparagaceae > Agave > Agave tequilana. Next base: position 78,948 of record JAVJIF010014204.1, read on the forward strand.
TCTTGAAAGCGCCTTGTCCGCGATCCTAGTTGTTGACGTGGGAGTATCCGTGCTGTGGCCTCGATTTTGTTCCGTCAACGCCCCCGCGATTGAAAGATGGGTTTGATGGAGCTTTAATTGATTCATCCAACTGGATGTATGATTGAGCTCGGTATAGGAACTCACTCAACGGGTGACATCGTATTTTACCATATGCTTGTACAGCGGGTAGGTGACTCGTAGCTCGCTGATGAATGCGAGAGCGAATGCGTCTTCACTGCAGTCGTATACTTTAACTAGCTGATTCTGAAAGTAGGCAATGTACGCCTTGAGGCTGTCGGAGGGCCTCATCTTGATGTAGAGGAGCTGATGGTTATTCTACTTGAACTCATGGAGGGAAGAGTATGTAGCGATGAACAACTCGGTGAGATCTTCAAGTTGTGGATTGAGCGTAGTGGAAGGAGTAGAACCAGTCGGAGGCTACCCCCTCAAGCTGGAGGGAAAGATCAGGCACAAGATGGAGTCATTTTCGGTATAGATCACCATCTTGTTCTGATACTGGCGGAGGTGTTGAATCGGATCGCTCTAACTGGAATAGCAATTAAAGGTCGAAATCATGAACTTCTTGGGAAATTCATATTCCAGTATGCCCTCAGAAAAGGTGGAATTAGACGTCGATGACGATGGCTCTGAGTCTGCCATAATGTAGCATCCCCGCTTCTTCGATTCACTTTTGTACAAGCTTGTTAAGATCTTAGGCACATATGAACTCCTTGATCTTCCTCTGACAATGATCATGTCGATCCTTCGTGCATGGATGAGGCAAACTTAACTTGTCATCGAATTGCCCCGATGGAGTGGGAAGGTTACTCTGCAATGCCTCCGGCTTTGAGACTGCTTGCCACTTGCAACCTCCATTGCAGTTGGCCTCTCTGGTGATGGAGACGGTCCTCGGGTGTTCTGAAGGGTCGTGATCTGGAAGAGGAGTATGCCATTCATCTCCTATCACTCATGGGTCGCGTTTTCTCGATCATGCTCTACTTGCTTTCGCTTGCAGTCAAGCAGGGCTTGCTGCTTTCCCTGCTTTGCCATCTTCTCCTTCATGTCAGTGAACATTTGGAGGAGGTGGGTTTCGTAGACTGATGGCGGGTGGATGTCTCTGACTGTCCCTGCAAAGGTGTGGAGACAGTATTTTTCACGATGGGGCTGAGGTTGAGGTCGTTCAGGGAAACACTCCCCGGCGATGGCAACGAATTTGCCGTTGGAGGGGGTCCCTTCCCCGATGGTTGACTGCTTCTTCGGGGCCATGGCTTGCTAGAGAGGTTTTTTTGAGAATGAGTTTGATAGAAAAGAGATCTAAGCAACTCAATGAAAGCACCAGTTTGTGATGGAGATTTTCTGCCTTGAGCGATCAGACAGTCGATCGTCACCACAAGCGAGAAAAAGTTGAATGAGGATTTAGAGTGTGAGAGAAAATAAAGCACAACACGAAAGAGATACGAAATTTTTACGTGAAAGTTCAAATCAATAAAAATTACGGGAAGAAGGAGAAGAATCCACTATAATCTTTAGGTTACAAAAATTACAGGGATTAAAGTCTCAACGCTAGGCTTTTTCTTCTTAAAAGAGGATCACCTTCTTGCTGGAGGAGAATGCCCATTATACTTATCTAATCTGTGTGCATGGAGGTGGATGGTACGGGTGTGATTTTCGTAACCGCATGATCTGTACGTGGTGGAGAAGGATCAATGACTGTTCTTTCAAAGTCAAGAAGAGAAGGGGAGATAGCTGAGAGCACGGTGTGACTAAAGAGAGAGAGAAAAGAGCAAGAGAGTAATCCCAACAAAGCCCAACACCTAGCAAAAGAGTTTTTTAATTGGAGTGTCAGAAAACTACCATTCTTCTCTCTTAAAAATGAGAAGAAATCTGACAATCTTAGAATCTCACTTTCAGCTCAATTAATTTCCCTGCCAAACAAACGGCCCCGACGAGAAAAAAAAAATCTATGAGACACACACAATTAAAAAAATGGCCGCTTTCCAAGCAAATTTTTCAAGAAACAAACAAGCCGTTGGACAAGCGATCATAGGCCTTAACAGTGTTGTTTCTCTGCTTGCTGGTAAAATATAATTTTGTCGCGCTTCCTACGTAAACAACAAGAGACGAGTGAAATTGACGATGGCATCTGATGTTATCATGTATCCATTGTCAGCGTCTCCTTCGACGGCGGGAGAAGGCCGGGCCCGGTCAACAGTGGTGGCCGCCTCGTGCGGAAAAAATAAAACAGTATCAAACTGACAGCTCCCACCTGTCAGTTTTTTGGTTAGACTTGAACTGGACTTCCAAAACCTTTTCTTGCCTTGTCATCCCAAGACACGTACATATTTTATTTTTTCTTGACTTTATCTGAATAAAAATACCCAGGAGGCTTGGGGCTTATTTGGCTGTTGAAAAACCGACTCATGTAATATGGTGGAGCTTACGGTACCAGGTTTCTAGTGTTTTCGAAGCAAAATATTTTGTAAATATTTTTTATATTGTTCATGTAATTTACTGAGTTGAAAATGAAGCTCACTGATTAATTTTCGGGACAAACAAACAACCAAGAAGAAGGAAAATACAATGCAGCCTACTTTATTAGGCTCAGGGCCTGTTTGTTTCGTTGCAAAACTTCGCAAGTCGTAAGTCGTAAAATGAGAATGAAAAAAGTGAACTGTAACAGAGAAAATATATTATGTTTTACGGTGTTGGTTGATAAAGTGAAGTGTAAATGGAAAAGTATATTGTGTTTTACGGTATTTGGTTGATAAAGTAAAAGTGTAAATGGTAAAGTATATTGTGTTTTACGGTGTTTGATTGGTAATGTAAAAGTGTAACTGGAAAAGTTGACCACAAAACTAACTGTAGCAGTGATTTAAATATTATAAATACTATTAAATTAAATCTACTATTGCAAATTAAATTGTATTAATAAATTTGAGATAAAAATTAATAATCTTAATATTTTATTTATAAGAATAATATTAATAAAATATTAATATAAATAGTAAAATATTACTAAAATATTAACTAAATAAATAATATAAAATTTTAAGAAAATCTAAAGAACATTAATAAAATATAAATATTAAAAAATGTTACAACAATAATAAAATATATTTATAATATTATAATATTAAAAATACTTGAAATTATTATAATATAAATTTTATTATAATATTATTTTAATATTATAGAAATATAAAATTATAAAATATAATTATAATTTAATAATAAATTATCATTATAGTATTATTATACTGAATTATTATTACAATATTAACATAATAAAATATTAATATAATAATAAAATATATTATGATATTAATAAAGTAATTTTTTATATTAAAAATAAATAATTAAATATATAGTAATTTTATATTAAAGTATAATACTGTTATATTAATAAAATATTAACTCTAAATAAAATAATAAAAAATGGAATAAGTATTAATAAAATAATAAAATAATAAATTAAAATAGTAAAATATTAAATATTAAAACAACAAAAAAGTTAAAGATTAAAAATATAAAATAATTAAATAATTAAATAAGAAATTCAACACTATTAAAATATTAAATATTTAATAATATTTAATTATATATTGATTATCAAGTAATTGTTTTGAACTGTAAGTGTACTACAAGTGAGAGTTACATGACCACAAAATTAACTGTAGCAACTGCAAGTGGAAAAATATGAGTGTAAAAGTGAGATTTTCATGACCACAAATTTAACTGTAGCAACTGCAAGTGGGAAAAAGAGTTGCAAAAGTTTTTGCATTTTGCAAACGAAACCAAACAAGTGTAAAATGTAAATTTATAAAAAATTTTACATTTTGCAAACATTTTGTAAGTTACCAAACACGCCCTCAAACACACAATTTTCTCGCCACTTTCGAGACAAACAAACAGGCTTTTACGCGAAAACGTGACTATTTCTTTTTCTTTCTTCTGATCTAATTGGTATTATTATTATTCTATTGTTCCTCCACTTCATGGACTTAATGAGAATCACCAAAACGAATACAAATACAAGATCAAATTTCTCCCGCGGGGCCGCAATTGGCACAGCCCAGGTGAAGATCTCGCACAATCTCTTAGCTATCTTTCGATTTGATCCTGCACAGGCTTTTGTTAGTTTGAAAAGTCCTTGTATAAAGATTTCAATCTTGTTTTTTTGTTATATATTCCCTACGGGCGTGTTAGATTGCAAGGAAGTGGGTGGAAGCAAGCAAATAGGGAAGTATAATTGCTCACTTTTCTATCTATCCAAATCTCGAAAAAGGAAAATGAGAAAACCCTTTTTCTGTCTCTCTTTTCCTTTTTACACAATTGCTTTCTCACTTTCAGCTGTTACTGTTAATTTTGTGATCATGTAAATCTAATTTGTAATAAGTTATAGTTCAAAACAGTTAATTTTGTGATCATATAAATCTCACTTGCATTCTAATTACAATTTAATTTTTATTTTTCTTAATTAATTTTTACTTTAATATTAGTTTGTGGTCAATTTTTTCACTTTCACTTTCACATTACCATCCGAACATTAGAAAAGACATAAAATTTTTCAAATCATACTTTCAACAACATACAAACACCGAAAAACTCACTAACTAATTCTCAAGTTTCAAAGAAAATTATTATAACTTTCTCACTTCTTCACTTTCACCCCCTAACCAAACAATCTCTGGAAGAAGTCTAGAAGAAGCGAGTGCATAGAAAATCCCAAAAGCAATTGTCATGCAACAATAAAGTTGTTTGCTGACTCCTCAAAATTCGATCTCATTATTAGTTTTATATTTCTGTTTGATTAGAAAATTAGCTGTTGACTTGACTTTGTTGCGTTCAAGGGAGCTGCAGGTTCTTAGAAGCTGCCCTCGCAGAAATTTCCAGATTTAAAAAAAAAGTAAAAAGAAAAAAGAATGCCCTTTGTGTTTAAGGTCCATATCATATTGCACAATTTGCATTCTGTCCACTGGCAGGTTTTTTTTTTTCCCCTTTAAAGAAAAAGAACACTGAAAAAAGAAGAAAGTTAAGGGAAGAAATATCTGAAAACAAAGCTCTTGTATAAATTATATGTCTTTGTCAGTATTTATAAAAGAATTATTTAGATATATACTTCTAAATCTTTGACATTTTTACATTCAAATTGATATTTGAAATTTACGCTTTAAATATTCTCTATCTTAAAAGTTTAACCCTCTTTTAGAATAAAAAGAGAATATTCTAGTTAGACTCTGTTAACTTGTCAAAAAAATTTTAAAAATGACTAAATTGTCTTTATTTAAATGATACTCCAACTTAAATATAGGCTCATTTTCGTTTCTTATATTTCTCTTTCTCCACTTCCCCATATTAAATCAATTACATTTCTATTTATAGTGATAAAAATTGTCCCTCATCAGGATGGCGACACTTGTCCAAGCACCTAATCCATCCCGATGCCTCAATCACTTCTATCACCTCGAAGCCAGACTTCTTTCTGATGATACCTCCATTCCGGAGACTCAGCCACCCTAAGTCATCCCGGAATTACCTCATGTCTCGAAAACATTACCCTTTCGGAGTCATCTACAGTTCAAGGCTCTCGACTCCACTCCAGAAGTTCCCAGTAAAAGTACATCGAGATATTTTTCTGCTGTTACGCTGCTCCACCCTCTCCCACGTTGAAGACATTTAACGCCCCTGCATTTAAGAGTGGTCAGTTATACATGACAACCAATTTCCCTGCATGCAATCCCAACAAACCGCTCCAGTGATCACGACCATTACAACAAATCGACATGTGCAAATCATGCAGTTACGAGGATCTCGCCTGCATCCATTTGCCTCCATACCAATAATTCAGTCAAGCATAAATAGACCGGCTCCTCCAGTAAAGAGAAGAGATCAATTCGAACCCAGATCCAAGAAAGAAAAAGAGACAGAGAGACCTAACCTAAAACTTTATACAAATCATCTGAGAATTATAGTGAAACTCCTCTTCTTCTCCCCATGATTCTGTTGGGTATCCTGCTTAACAAGAATCAATCTGATAACTAATCAAGATCACTGAGATATCAACAATCTAATTGGCCAGGTCGGCAAATATCAGGTGGGAGGTTTTCCGTTCAATAGAACGTTCCTTAATTTAAGAACCACCTTTCAATTTCCTTCCTTGGTTTAAGCACCAATTAGACTGAATCCAAGTCAGTCTCGATATACTGTAAAGTATACCCCTGTATAAAGGACTTAGTCCACTTATACAGTATCACTTAGACTGAATCTAAGTCAATCTCGATATACGGTAGAGTATATCCCCTGTATAAAGGACTTAATCCACTTATACAGTATTTGAAGTGAGGTACGCTTAGAGCGAATCTCCTTAAGACAACTACGTCCCCCGCACCGGTGCTAACGGGATAATGGACGCTGGTCTCCCAAGATACAACACTTCTTCACGGTATTTGGGTAGCACTACCAAATCACCGTACGGTCGAACCGTAGTCAACCAGTACCTACACAGGATTAACAAAGCAGCGGTATAATGACAAATTTCAAATGAATATTTGTCTTACTCTTTTGGAGGAACACCCACTGTTAAGGATGTAGGAAGGTTGAAGAATTTGGTAGAATCTCCTTTAGGAAGGTGCTTCGGATTCCCACTTCACTCTAGAAGTCGCGGATTCCCACTTCGCTGGAACCCAGTTCAGAATTCAATTCAAAACTGTAGAGAGAGAGAGAGATTTTCTTGGAGTTGGTGTGTCTGAGAATGGAATTCTGGAGCGCTATTTATAGCGCTCCGGAAGGGCATTCTCGTCCGCCAAAAGTCAGCAGTTGCGACCGTTCGGACAGAACCGTCGCAACTGTTCAACCGCCCAACCGCTCTGTCGGTTTTCCGACAGCGGTTGGCGAACGGTTCGGATCCGTTCGCGCGGACACCCGTTGGCGGGTGGTTCGAATCCTTTCGCGGGCGGGCTGGACCTACGAACCCTGATTCAAAAAGAACCAGGTAGGGAACTCAGCCCAGGCCCAGGCCCAGGCACGAGCCACGAGCCACGAGCCACGGACCCGGGCCCGGCCGGCCGGCCGCCGCCGCCGCCAGCGGCGGCGCGCGCACGTACGTATATACGTGCATAGTTCCCTCCTTTTCGCGCGCGAAAACTCCAAGTACCCAAAGGGCACACCCTTTGTTCTCATTTTCCTCTATTTATACCCCATAAGCTTCCATCACATGGCCAATGTGGGACTAAATGCTTTAAGCTACCTTTAGTCTCGTTTTGGCTTTGAATTAGGCAATATTTGGACTTGAATATCTCATTCATTCGAAGTCGGAATTGAACATGTGAATATACCACGTTCATCACCAATGGAAGGAGAACACACTCCAACCATCATCCAGTTGATTCGATCAACGGATCTCGCCATAATTCATCTCGAAGATTCGCCTTTCATATTCTTCAATTCCAACAATCCCCCACAATGAATGGAGATTCAAGGAATGACACACAAAGAGACTGACTCTATTGTGAAAGGTACTTGAGAAAAGAAACTGCATAAGGATAGGTGAACTAGGTCTTGAACCTTCCATAGCGAAAGCTTTATCGGACTTACTGGCTAATCAGTGAACTAGGTCTTGAACTGTTAGCCGTTAGTGTAAGCCAAGTAAACAAGCTTCACACAGTAACTTTCCAAATCAACTTTGGTTCTCGGTTGTGTCCGTTTTGGCCCTGGACATTCTTGGTTTCAGAGAGTATCTTTAGGGAATAACAGTCTCCATAGAGATTCCCAAAGAGCCGACCCAACTCTATACTCACATAGGTGATGGACCTATTAAGAGTAGTCTACTCTACTCCATTTGTTTAGTAACAAGATATAGGCATCATTAAAAGCATTTAAGCTTATCCTTAATCCACTTGTAGAAAAGCACTTATGTGCACCTTAGGAATGGATTGGAGTCAAGCTCCCAAGTGCTTACTTGCTGAGTCAATCATAACTAGTTTTTTCTCTTGAACTTAGTCCGTGGGATCTCCAGTCGCTAAGTGAGGTTTCCATTAAGCTGACTCGGTAAGGTTAGGCTTTTAGACCCATTCCCCTCGATGCGCAGTTTATACGCTCTCCACTTAAACCTTTAGTAAGCGGATCCGCTAAATTATCCTTTGACGATATAAAGTCAATAGAGATAATTCTATTTGAGAGCAACTGCTTCACGGTATTATGTCTACGACGAATATGTCTAGACTTACCGTTATATATAACATTTTGTGCCCTAGATATAGCTGCTTGATTATCGCAGTGTATACATATAGCGGGCACTGGCTTTTGCCACAAAGGTATATCTTCTAAGAATTGTCGAAGCCATTCTGCTTCTTCACCAGCCTTATCTAAGGTTATGAATTCCGATTCCATAGTGGAACGGGCAATACATGTTTGCTTAGAAGATTTCCATGATACCGCTGCTCCTGCTAGAGTAAATACGTATCCGCTAGTTGATTTTGATTCCTCAGAATCTGCAATCCAATTAGCATCACTGTATCCTTCCAGTACAGGAGGATACTTTCCATATCTCAAGGCATATTCCTTGGTATGTGATACGTAACCCAATACTCGTAGTAGAGCGGTCCAGTGTAGATCACTAGGATTGCTAGTGTATCTACTTAACTTGCTTACAGCGTAAGCAATATCGGGTCTAGTGCAATTCATCAAATACATTAGACTTTCGATAACCTGCGAATACTCCAACTGGCGTATCCCAGTTCCTGTATTCTTATGAAGGTGGACGTGTGGGAGAAAAGGATTTGTATTCTCCTTTATCCCATGATCCTTGAATCTTTCTATCATCTTATCCACGTAGTGAGATTGAGATAGACTGATTCCATCTGGTGTTCTAGTAATTTTAATTCCTAAAATTACATCAGTAACCCCTAGATCCTTCATATCAAAACTGTTGGATAACATTCGTTTAGTGGACTTAATAATATTAGTCCCAAGTATCAACATGTCGTCTACATAAAGACAAACAATGATACATGCATCTCCAACTGTTTTCGTGTAAACACACTTATCGCATTCATTGATAGTGAATCCATCTTTGATCATGACACCATCAAATTTCTCATGCCATTGTTTTGGAGCTTGCTTTAAACCGTATAAGGATTTTACCAATTTACACACCTTGTGTTCTTGGCCCTTGACTTTAAATCCTTCTGGTTGCTCCATATATATTTCTTCATTTAATTCACCATTTAAGAATGCAGTCTTGATATCCATTTGATGGATATCTAAGTTGTGCAATACTGCAATCGCAATCAACATCCGAATGGACGTTATTCTTGTTACTGGTGAATAAGTATCGAAGTAGTCAAGTCCTTCTTTTTGTCGATAACCCTTGGCTACTAATCTAGCCTTGTACTTATCGATAGAACCATCGGGTTTTAATTTTCGTTTGAAAATCCACTTACACCCAATTGGTTTACTTCCAGGAGGCAAGTTTACCAATTCCCAAGTATGATTACTTAGTATGGATTCTATTTCGCTATTTATAGCTTCTTTCCACATTTGTGCTTCTGGGGTTGACATAACCTCTTTAAATGTTTGAGGCTCGCTCTCAATAGCATATGCTATGAAATCTGGACCAAAAGATTTTGAGATTCTAGATCTCTGACTTCTTCTTGGTTCAGTTTCCGCATTAACAATTGGTTCCTCGGGGCTTTCGTCCCTGAATGCCATCTCGTGTGTTCTTTTCCCAGAAGTCTTATCTGCTTCCCGTTTGTACGAAAAGATATCTTCAAAGAACACAGCATCTCGAGATTCGATAATCATGTTTACATGAATATCAGGTATTTCTGATTTATGAACCAGAAATCTGTAGGCACTGCTATTCAAGGCATAGCCTATGAATACGCAGTCCATAGTTTTTGCTCCCAACTTAGTCTTTTTGGGTAATGGTGCCAGCACCTTTGCAAGGCACCCCCATATTTGAGGTAATGGTAGGAAGGTGTCCTTCCATGCCATAACTCGAATGGTATTAGACCAAGTTTCTTGTGGGGTATTCTATTTAGAATATGATTTGCAGTTAATAGAGCTTCCCCCCACAAGTTCTGCGGAGCTCCAGAACTTACGAGCATGGAATTAACCATCTCCTTCAAAGTTCTGTTCTTCCGTTCAGTAATTCCATTCTGCTGAGAAGTGTATGGTGCTGTAATTTGATGTATTATACCAAAACTAGCACATAACTCACTAAAATCATTTGATTCATATTCTCCGCCTCTATCGGATTTTAGAATCTTGATTTTCTTGTTGAGTTGATTCTCAACTTCGGCTTTATATGTTATAAACATATTTATTGCCTCATCCTTACTGTTTAAAAGATACACATAACAGTATCTTGTACAGTCATCGATAAAAGTAATGAAATACTTTTTACCGCCTCTAGTTGGCATAAACTTCAAGTCACATAGATCGCTATGAATTAACCCTAAAGGTTCTGTATTTCGATCTATTGAGTGAAATGAATTTTTAGCCAACTTGGCCTCAACACAAATCTCACACTTGCGAATTTCTTCCAAGTTGAGTTTAGGAATATATCCCAGATTAGACAAGTTTTTCAAAGACTTGTAATTTACATGCCCTAATCTAGCATGCCACAAATTAGGAGACTCAAGCAAATAAACAGAAGATTTTCCTTTATTTATTAGCTTTGGGTACAAATACACGGACTTTTTATCAACCACTGCAACATTGGCTTTAAAAAGTCCATCAACAAGATAGCCCTTTCCCACATACATCCCTCCCTTAGTAAGTACAAATTTGTCAGATTCAAATACAATTCTAAATCCTTTCTTACTAAGTATTGATCCGGAGATCAAATTCTTGCGGATGTCTGGAACATGAAGGACATCGTTAAGAGTAAGCTCTTTCCCCGATGTCCACTTCAGGATGACCTTTCCCTTTCCTTCAACCTTTGAGGAAGTTGAATTACCCATGAATAGCTGTTCATCTTGCTCTAGCCTTTGATATTCTGAGAATAATAATTTCTCCGAGCAGATGTGTCGGGTAGCTCCCGTGTCTACCCACCAATCTTTGTTATTGGTTGTCAGATTCACTTCTGACACCACAGCTGAAAGACTTGGTGATTCATGGTTGGTCATGTTCGCCTGTGGGTGGCTCTTCTTGTTCTTCTTTAGACGGCTGCGACATTCATTGGCCTTATGCCCTTCTTTGCTGCAGATGTAGCAGGTTCCTTTGAAGCGCATGCTTTTGCCGTCTTGGGTTTTGCCTTTGTACCCCTGGGATGTCTTCTTCCGCTTCAAGCCTTTGGAAGTAGACGCTTTCCCCTTTGAGTCTTCGATCACATTTGCTTTTGCTTCGTAGGAGTTCTTGCTGCTCCTTTTCTCGGACTTGCGGTTGTCCTCCTCTATACGAAGCCTCACAATGAGATCCTCCAACTTTAGCTCCTTTCGCTTGTGCTTCAGGTAGTTCTTGAAGTCTCTCCACGCTAGGGGGAGTTTCTCCACGATGGTTGCAACCTGAAAAGTTTCAGGAAGAATCATACCTTCGGCCTCTATCTCGTGCAAGATAAGTTGGAACTCTTGCACCTGACTGATGACAGTCTTGCTATCCACCATTTTGTACTCCAGAAATCGTCCAACGACGAACTTCTTGGTACCAGCATCTTAAGTCTTGTACTTCTTGTCAAGACTGGCCCATAACTTCTTTGCCGTAGTGATAGGACTGTAGACATTGTAAAGAGAGTCATCCAGTCCATTAAGAACATAATTTCGGCAAAGGAAGTCACCTTGTGTCCAAGCATCGACTGCAAGGACTGAGTCCCGATTAGTTCCGGGTTCTGGTGGATCCTCCTGCAGGAATTTGGCCAGATGAAGAGTGGTCAAGTAGAAGAGCATCTTCTGTTGCCACCTCTTGAATTCTGTGCCATCAAACTTTCCTGGCTTCTCCGGCTTCGGGTTAGGAAGTGGAGTAGGCATCAAACCTTGAAGCGGTATGTTTGTTGCCTTGCTGGAGGTATCTTGATTTGTCTCAGACATTTTTTCTGCAAGTTCAAGCAGAACAGAAGTAAGAAACGATAATTGTCTTAAGATTGTTGGGTATCCTGCTTAACAAGAATCAATCTGACAACTAATCAAGATCACTGAGATATCAACAATCTAATTGGCCAGGTCGGCAAATATCAGGTGGGAGGTTTTCCGTTCAATAGAACGTTCCTTAATTTAAGAACCACCTTTCAATTTCCTTCCTTGGTTTAAGCACCAATTAGACTGAATCCAAGTCAGTCTCGATATACTGTAAAGTATACCCCTGTATAAAGGACTTAGTCCACTTATACAGTATCACTTAGACTGAATCTAAGTCAATCTCGATATACGGTAGAGTATATCCCCTGTATAAAGGACTTAATCCACTTATACAGTATTTGAAGTGAGGTACGCTTAGAGCAAATCTCCTTAAGACAATTACGTCCCCGGCACCGGTGCTAACGGGATAATGGACGCTGGTCTCCCAAGATACAACACTTCTTCACGGTATTTGGGTAGCACTACCAAATCACCGTACGGTCGAACCGTAGTCAACCAGTACCTACACAGGATTAGCAAAGCAGCGGTATAATGACAAATTTCAAATGAATATTTGTCTTACTCTTTTGGAGGAACACCCACTGTTAAGGATGTAGGAAGGTTGAAGAATTTGGTAGAATCTCCTTTAGGAAGGTGCTTCGGATTCCCACTTCACTCTAGAAGTCGCGGATTCCCACTTCGCTGGAACCCAGTTCAGAATTCAATTCAAAACTGTAGAGAGAGAGAGATTTTCTTGGAGTTGGTGTGTCTGAGAATGGAATTCTAGAGCGCTATTTATAGCGCTCCGGAAGGGCATTCTCGTCCGCCAAAAGTCAGCAGTTGCGACCGTTCGGACAGAACCGTCGCAACTGTTCAACCGCCCAACCGCTCTGTCGGTTTTCCGACAGCGGTTGGCGAACGGTTCGGATCCGTTCGCGCGGACACCCGTTGGCGGGTGGTTCGAATCCTTTCGCGGGCGGGCTGGACCTACGAACCCTGATTCAAAAAGAACCAGGTAGGGAACTCAGCCCAGGCCCAGGCACGAGCCACGAGCCCGGCCCCGGCCCCGGCCCCGGCGCCGGCCGGCCTCCGCCAGCGGCGGCGCGCGTGCGCGCACGTACGTATGTACGTGCATAGTTCCCTCCTTTTCGCGCGCGAAAACTCCAAGTACCCAAAGGGCACACCCTTTGTTCTCATTTTCCTCTATTTATACCCCATAAGCTTCCATCACATGGCCAATGTGGGACTAAATGCTTTAAGCTACCTTTAGTCCCGTTTTGGCTTTGAATTAGGCAATCTTTGGACTTGAATATCTCATTCATTCGAAGTCGGAATTGAACATGTGAATATACCACGTTCATCACCAATGGAAGGAGAACACACTCCAACCATCATCCAGTTGATTCGATCAACGGATCTCGCCATAATTCATCTCAAAGATTCGCCTTTCATATTCTTCAATTCCAACAGATTCTTCCCGATTAAGGGTTTTCATGTAAATCTAATGTGTCACTCTTTTTTGTGTTGTGTTTTACCTGCACTCACATTTTCATTCTTGCTTGTCGTAAGGATCGACCGTTCAATCACTTGTGGCGGAAAATCACTACCACAAACTGGTGCTTTCGTTGAGAACTGAAATACAACCAGATTTCTCCCTATCAAACCCTTCCTCAAAAAAAAAAAAAAAAAAAAAAAAACCTCAAAATAGCTATGGCCCCAAAAAAATAGCCGACCATTGACAACAGGACCATCTCTAAAGGCAAATCAGCTGCCAACGGTGGGGGCATTGTCTTTCCAAGCAGCCTTACCTCAGGCCTCAGCCCTGTCGTGGAAGAATCTGCCTCTGCATCCTCGCAGGGGCAACCGGTGACGCGCCCCACCTTCGACGAACGAAGGCCAACTCCTCCAAATGTAATGTTCCCTGACATGAAGGAGGAGATGGTAAAACAGCACGCCCTGGCCAACCGCGAGGAAGAGCAAGCAATGCTCGATTGAGAGAACATTACCTGCGAGCGGGAGAAGTTTAAGCGGCTTAATGACTAGCTCCTCATCCAGATCACTGTTGAGTTAGGTCGAATAAGTAGTCCCACATCGGTTAGACATGAAGATGATCTTGAATATATAAGAATTTGGGCAACTCCATCTAGAAAGCTAGTTTTTTGTGATGGTGCCCAAGTCCTTACAAATAGTTTCAGAGTCATACCCCGAACTTAGTCGAGTGTGTGGGTGGTATTCGATCCCTCAGGGCGCAAAAAGTGTAGTATGTCCCTGTAAAGCTAGTTGGGCTCAACAGTGCTCTTACTTTCACGTAAGGCACAGTGAAGAGGTTCTCGATGAGTTTGGTGCACCAAATCTGATTTTCCAAATACAAACCGCATAAACTGCGGATCCAAAACGAACCCGACCCAAATCTAACCCTGGTTAACTGCTAGGGGTTAAGAGAGAGAGACGACCCCTTAAATCTCTACTCCTCTCGAATTTGACCCCGGTCTCATCTCATCTCTCTAACCCCAATTTCTTCTACAGCTCCCCAATTTCTCCGAATCAAGTCGCTGCTGGCTTCGTTCTCGATTTTGAGAAACCCTAATTTCTCCTCTCTTTTTGGATCTCGATCGAGGCGACGCGCGATCGGAGGGTGATCGGCAGATGGGTGCGGCGCCCGACATCCACGGGCCCCACGGCCGGAGCCTGGCCGTCGCCGACGAGATCGAGGACGAGGAAAGGGTGCAGCTGATGGGCGATTCGAAGTGTTGGCCGCCTGGGTTCCGATTTCACCCCACCGACGAGGAGCTGGTGCTCTACTATCTCAAGCGCAAGATCTGCCGTCGCCGGATCAAGCTCTGCATGATCGGCGATGTCGATGTTTACAAGTTGGAGCCTTGGGAACTGCCAGGTACTTTAATCCCCCCTTCCTTGCTCAATTTTGATTTTCCCTTTTTAATATACGTGAAGTTAGGTTTTTGGTAGTACTGATTGTATAATCTCACCTATTTATCTAAATTTGGTCACATTAATCTCGTTTTACTTATTTGGATCATTGAACACATAGAACTGGTCATTTCTTTTAATTCAATGAAATTTGATTTTGTTAATGAGTAGTTTTAGTGAGTGTTGGTTCCATGCTATGTCGAATTGTTCAAAGTTGACTTTGTCATAGTTGCAACAGTTTGCCTATATTAATATTGTCTTTCCCAGTCATGGATAAATCATAAAATCTTGCATTGAATTTGATTGTAACTTGCCTGAACAAATTTAAGTTCGCTTGCACATTATTTTTAATGGGATGTTTTTATCTCTTTTCCTTGCTCTATTTTTTTTTTTTTTAATATACTCGTGCTGTGTTGTTGGTGTTAATGCTTGGATGTTAATGATTAGTTTTAGGAAGTATTGATTCCATAATCTCACAATTTGATCCAAACTTTGCAACCACTTACCCCATTTTACCTCTTGGGATCATCAATCCAAACTGGTTATTTATTTTCAATCCATTAATCCCCTTGTATTGAAGATATGTACCAATTATTTCTTTTAGTCGGATGAAATTTGACTAGGTCATTTGCTTTTCTTGTTTTACTTTATTTTTTTATTGGGTAGTTTTGCAAGTGTCGGTTCCATGGTTTGGTTGAATCTTTTCAGTTCGACTTTTCATAGCACCTTGATATTTATGTGATTTCCCCCATCATTGATGAGTTTTAGTTGCACTTCTTTATCTTGTGATTTGTGAATACATCATGTTCAGAACTACACAAAAATTCACATTTTGTATTCTCTTATGCATCCACATCTGGCATGTCCAAATATTAAAGGGTCCCGACATTTCATGCTATGCAAACCAGATGTCCTTAAAAGTTTTCATTTTTCATATCTTGCATTTAAATTGATTATAACTCACCTGAACAATTTTGAGTTTGAGTTCACATGATTTTAATTAAATTTTACTGACAGAATGTTATTGGTTAAACTGTCTAGAAAAATCATTATTGAGAAGCGGCGACAAGCAGTGGTACTACTTCAGCCCAAGGGACAGGAAGTACCCGAATGGTTCAAGATCTAATCGGGGTACCAAGCATGGCTACTGGAAGACCACTGGCAAGGACCGTACCATCTCACAAAACTCCAAGGCTGTAGGAAACAAGAAAACCCTTGTCTACTACCATGGCCGAGCTCCCAGAGGAGAACGCACCGATTGGGTGATGCATGAGTACACCTTGGATGAGCGGGTGCTTATGAGCTGCAGCAATGTGCAGGTAGAACAAGCAAAATCCAAACAAATTGAGCCCTTTTAATGTTGTTTTCTTATCTAAATGTCAACTTATGTATGTTTTTCTACTTTTGCAGGACTCTTTTGCACTCTATAAGCTTTTCAGGAAGAGTGGACCTGGACCCAAGAATGGAGAACAATATGGGGCACCATTCAAAGAAGAAGAGTGGGAAGAAGATGTTCTTGATGATAGTTTCAGGATCCAAACTAACATGGGAGACCAAACAAAGGAGCATCTTCAGAGTCATTCAGTTGATAGAGCATTAAATGTTGATAGGAACATGCTTCCTGATGATAGTTTCAGGAACCAAACCGACATAGGAGACCAAACAAAGGAGCATCTTCAGAGTCATTCAGTTGATAAAGCATTAAATGTTGATAGGAACATGCTTCCGAATTATGATCTTGAAGACATTTTGCTGCACATGTCAAATGAGCTAGATGTGGTGCCACATCATTCTGAATGTTATTCTCTGAATGATGATGTTGGAGACGATAGATTCCAGAACCAAACTAACAGAGGACAGCAAACAAAGGAGCATCATCAGAGTCATTCAGTTGATAGAGTATCATATGAGGACAGAAACACACTTCCGAATTATGATCTTGAGGATATTTTGCTGCAAATGACAAATGAGCTAGGTGTGATTCCGCAGCATTCTGAATGTTCTCCATATGTTCTTGAGGTATGCACGTTATATGTCGTTCCTTGTGTTCTATCCAACTTCTTGTAGTTACAGTTAAGATTTGCTAAACTTTCATTTCATGTTGGTTGTATGGCTACACATTTGCATCTGATCCAATTTTCACATATAAGGTAATAGAATTTATATAGATAAAAATATTTATCTTATATCCTAGTGAGGTATCCCCAAGTGTAATAGTAACCTCTCTATCATGATAAATTTGAACATTTAGTTTTGTTTGGAAATTTTATTTCTGTGAGATCTTGCAGTTATTTTGCATTTTTACTAAAGTAGCTGACAATTTTCTGTTTGAACGATCATTATTGTTGCAGGCCAATACTGAAGCAAATGTTGTGAGCAATATTGTGGGTCCTCCATTGTATAAAGGTGATGTTTCCCTCCAACAAACTGGTGCTTGGTGTGAGCATTGGAGTGAAATGCCAACCTTTCAGGCCACAACCTCATCTTCTTATGGGCAACCAATAGAAATGCCAGAGGTAACGTCCTTGACCAGTTGCCCGGTGCAGGGTCAAGTTGTAGCTGATGAAGAATTTCTAGAATTGATAGACCTAAATGACCCAGATTCCATAGATTGGAAAACAGATGGTATCAGCAACAATGGCCATATTCCTGTTACTGATGGGATTGATCCAGATGATTATTTTGATGCGCAAATGTACTTAGCTGATGCAATGGGACCTGGTCAGGGAATAACTCAATATTCATGCTGGGATGGTTTTGGTGATGATGAAACACACAGCCATGCATCTCATATTACGACTGATCTCTGGACACAGGACCAGGTTTTTAACATGTCAACTGCTGTGGAATCGAATCAGTTTTTGAACATGCCATCACCGGCTTCTTCAGGTGCTTATTAATTTAGATTTCAGTCCACTGATCTGCTGTGCGCATTTACAAATGTGCAGATAATCTTATAGCTGTAATACTTATCGTAATACTTGAGGTGATTTCTCATTTGTATATGCTACTGAATTATGTAGGATTGGTGTTTGCTAATGGGAGTCAGTCAGATCCTAGTGGGGTTACACAGGGAGACATCAACAATATTGCTAGCCCTTCAGAGTCTTGGTTGAGTTCAACATTCTCAGCTTTCTTAGATTCTGTGCCTAGCAGTCCCGCCCTTGCCTCAGAAAATGCCTTGATTAGCAGAGCACTTGAACGTGTTTCGAGCTTTCGTGCAGGGCAGGCAATTGTACGTATTTCAAGACCCGAGACTGGGCAGATTCGAGAAGCTAGAGATGCACCTGGTGCAACAGGTACTAGTGCTGTTACTAGGAGGCAGGGTAACCAAAATGGCGGATTCCTTTTTATCTCATTTCTTGTTGGGCTGGGAGCTGTCTTTTGGTTTCTCACTATTGGTGCCACAATAAAGGTTATCAAGGGTTTGTGGGGTAGATTCATATCCTCTTAGCTTTTTAGGTATATTGATATTTACATTACTGATTCCAGCAGCGAAGTTTGCCACAAGTAGTCCCATGTGTAGGTATCATCAAAGGATTGCTACAAGTCACATGTTTTGTATTAGCTACCTGATAATATATATAGGTTCGAATATTTATAATCATTTTTTTTACAATTGTACATTTCTTTTGGGTTACGAAGAAATTCTTTTGGGAGTATATATTATTTACAACTGCAGCTCTTAAAGTGTTTATTGACAGAAATAATGCCCAGCCTATAGCACCATCTTTCTGCTCCACTGGTTATTTTGAACCAGTGGTGCCATACCACTGGTATGATAATTCTGTTAAAGAGGTTTGAATCAATTGTTCATTATTATCCGTTATTTGATATCTTGATAATGCTTTCATCAGTGCTATATCAGATGAGTTTACTTTGTAAACTTCAAATAGTTTTTCCTTGAAAGGGTCTCAGAATGAAGTTCTAGCTTTAGTGAGGTATCACTCCTGCTTGAATGTGCGCACTGTACTTGATATAATTCCCAGAATGCTGAATGAATGCTCTAAGAATTTACTGCATTTTTTGTTAGATGCAGTGTTTTTTTCCAGCATCCATAGGCTACATTCCTTTTATCATCTTTGCTGAATTTCTCAGTCTTATGACTTCAACAGGAAATTAAGCAGGTTATTTCTGAGGATCCATTTACAAGGGATCCGGATCAAGTGTCTACAAAGACAATGCTCCTGTATCTGAATCAGTATTATCGCATTATTACTAGTTTTGATGTACAACTATTCTTTGTAAATGTACATCTTTATGAAAAAGCACAATGTACATCAGGACTCTTATCTTGGTCCTTATTATGGTTTCGCAAAATTCTCATAACAGAGATTGTATGCTGGATCTGAATCAGTATTACTGTATTACTAGTTTTGATGTACAACGATTCTTTGTATAAGTGTATATCTTTATGCGAAACTACAGGATTTCCCAGAATTCTCATAACAGAGATTGTACACTGGATTATGATTCTGAGGGAATTTGGTTTGTATGGGATACAGTATTTTGCTGCCTTATTTTCTCTGTCAATAACTTTACATGTTATGGAGAAAGTGGTTTGATTGAGGAAATCTAATAGAAAAACTTTTGAGAGCCGCATGTATACAAAAATTCTTCAAAATAGTTATTTACATCAAAATATAGAGATCTTATAAAAATACTTGTTGAATTAGAAGCACGCACTGATATAGTATGTGCATTAAAATTATATGCAAATATAAGTAAGATTCATTTATTTTTATGTTTTTAAACTTACACAAACCATTCTTTTTTTTTATAGAGCTCTTTTCTTGCTATTCTTCACTAAAATTTTTAAAGCTCAAAGTGTTTGCTGTAAATTTTAAATATTACGCATATGAAGCTTACCGGCACGTACATTTGTTATAATTTTTTAGAACTATGTATTCCGTATCCGTATCACGTTGTTGTGTCCCGTATTTGTGTCATGTCTTGATAATTATGATTTAGACATTAATTTCCTTACATGTGTGATGCCCAAATTTTTTGCCAGGCATAATTCCTTTTTATACGAAATCATTAACGAACAATGTACAGTGTAATTGACACCTTCACCCATTGTCAACTTCATTTTATTAGGTGGATTGTTTGAAATTTCTCTGGAGCTAGTTCAAGAACTTTGTGTAAGTTGGCCTCTTGGATTTTTTGTTCACCTAGAAAATTAGCTCGCGGTTTGGTTGAAAAAATGTCAAAACTATTTTCTTCAAACAATATTACTGTAGTACAGTGCAAGTAGAATTTGATTCTCAGATTTCTTGTCGACCGCAGAAAGCCTTCACTAAAATATAATTATTGGAAATTTAATGTAATGGTTGAATGATCTAAGTAAAATTCAAGTTACAACTAGCAAATTAATTCTACCCTTTTTCTGTTTGTAATTTTCCTGGGGATTGAGATGAGATCAATTCAACCCACAACTAATTACATATACATGCAATGATCTTTCTTCTCTATGTTGAAATTGAAATATATAGCGTAATGTACATATTGCTCATGAGCTTTGCCTTTTTCTCTTCTCTCTTTAGAAGAGGAACCGGATAAGAGCGGTAAAATATGTGACTTGTGACAAAAGATGTCATGTGTTCAAAATATTACCTACAATCTCACAGAAAAAGAAAATTAATCACGACAACATATCTTGTTGACATGTATCTCACATCTGAATCTGAATGAAAGTGGAAAAGTTGACCAACGAATAATAGAAAAGTGAAATAAGATAAGCTTCAAGACTTCTTTCGGAGTTTTCTCTTTATGGATCAAATTAGGTTTCCATCTTAACAACCAGATATGCACGCACACATCTCTCCAATTTTGAAGCTTAACAAACAAAAAAAAAAAATTCAATTTGATATGGTGGACTTTGATTTCGTCCCACCATAAATTGAGAGTAAAGAAATTGCTTGAGCTCGATGATACGACGACAATATCGAGTTTGTTGAGATAGTGACACGCATCCAATCAAAAGTGGGAAAGTAACCGGTGGTAAGGATGAATTGATGAGTTCAATTAGGCTGTTAGGATTCAAGGAAGTGGGCGGAAGTGAGGAAGTGTCATTCCCACTTTCGTTGTCTATCCAAATACCGAAAAGAAAAATAAAAAAACTTTTTTCCTTCTCTTTTCCCTTTTACACAATCATTTCCTCACTTTCAAGGTGCTACAGTTAATTTTGTGATCGTGTAAATCTTATTTGTAATAAGTTGTAACTCAAAACAGTTAATTTTGTGGTCATGTAAATCTTACTTGCATTATAATTAAAGTCCAATTTTTTTCATAATTAATTTTTATTTTAATACTATTTTACGGTCAACTTTATGGTCAACCTCTTCACTTCCACTTCCACATTACCAAGCAAACACTGGAAAAGACATTACACTTTTTCAATTATACTTCCCAACTACGATCCAACCACCGTAAAAGAAACACAAATTATCATTTTCCAAAAGGAAAAAAAAAATCCTACTTCCTCACTTCCACCCACTTCCGGCATTCAAACAACCCCAAAAGGAAACGGGATATAAGATCAATCCCGCAAATAAAATTAAACCAAAAATTCTATTAAAGAGTTCTCTTTATTGGGTCAAATTTATTTTAATCTAAGTGACCAGTCCATTTCCCTAATATGCTCCACCTTTGAATACAAAGAAAAACCTTTTCTTCTCACCAAATTCCTACGTCTCCCCTTTAAATTCAAAAAAGCAATTTTCTCTTTCCTTAACACTCAAAATTCCTCTAATTGCTATAGACATAGTCTGGAGACAGATACAATTTGGTATTGATTTGAGGCTTATTTTCTTAAAACCCTTTTAAAACTTTATGGTTTTCCAAGAAAATCTCCCTGAACTTTTGAAATCTCAAGACCAGCAGGTTGACCCGTTGGTAATACTCATCCCTCTCAAGGGGAGGGGTTTCAAGTTTGATCTTCACAGTTGTCGAATTAGGAGATTTAATTTGGTAATTAGTGAATGTAATGTGTATATAGGCTGAAGGGTGATCTCCATCATGTTTTTCAAAAACTTCTGAAATCTCAAAATACTTCCCTTTTCTATTTGTTTCCGACTTAACCATAACGTTATTAACGGTGACATGGAAATGACTTTCTTGCCCCCACCGCCCCCAGACACACAAAAGAAGCACATGAAAAGCACTTGATGAACTAAAGATAATTTCATTATAAAATAAACATGTTAAAGGCACGTGAGTATCAACCAAACGATCACTCAACGGAGGAGGTTTTTCTGAAAATTTTGGAGAAAGTTGAGAGAGGTATTTTAAGATTTTGAAAGTTGAGAGGAATTTTCTGAGAAAAACATGGAAGTTTAAGCCGGTATTAACAAAATAAACCTTTGATGTGATACTAATTTGCACTCCCATTAGAGTTTTCCTTTCCTTTTCCTTTTTCCTTTTCTTTACTTTTGGATTTAGATTTTGATGGCTCTCTCGCAATAAGCTGTGCCAAATCGCCTTAATTATTCTCAGAGTAAAAAAATTCCTTTCCTTTTTCTTTTTTCTTTACTTTTCGATTTAGATGAGAAACAACTTGCAGATCATTGTTCTCTCTTTTTTATTATTATTAGCCTCTATAAAATAAAAACAAAATAAAAGAGAGCACATACACAATTTGTTTGGTTTTGTTTTTGTTATTTCGATCGATAGGTGAGCAATGGGTGCTTCATCTTCTCGTCAACCTCCAGCGCACAAACCCATGGCGAACTTCTACACCTCTTTATTTTTTATTTATTTGTGATTCTCTTCTCTCATCTAATTATTTTCTTCTTCAATCTCTTTTTTTTCTATGCGAAGCAATAGTATATGTTACAGCAAAGAAACTTCATTGGTACAGTTTGCTAACAACAGTGTCTGAAACTATATTTCCTTTCTACTCCTGAGTCTGACTAGTTTGGATCGGGTACAGATCGAGTATGGCATTTAAAATATCCACATCTGTTTGCCGATCGATAATACGAATATGATACAGATACCAATATCGTCATGTATTTGCCAAAATCGGATACAGACATGAATGGGATTATGAGGGAAAGGGCAAATGTATATGATTCATCTGCAGTAAAATTAAAACATATTATGTTTGAGTTCCACTTATCCTTACTCCACAAGAGAGTTGCTTCACATAAATTCCCTATCAGTACAAGTAAGAAACAAAATAGATATGTATCACACGTATTATGCACGGGAATGTATGCAAGAGCATATAATTAAACAATGCAACAGTTGCAGTGATAGAACATAAACCAGAGCTTAAGGAATGAAGAAGTTTAGTTTCAGTGACCTGAAATATCAACCTTGGTCTCAAACAATATCAAACTAATTATGCAATTTTTTTCCATGAATCAGTATGCACAATGAGATGGAAACCTCGGTATTACGGGTGCAATCAGAAATACGGCACCGAGGGCACTTACCATATTCGTGTCTCTTTTCCAGTCACGGGCATGAATACAGATATGGTTCAGCAAGAAAAACTCATACCCATGTTTGTATTTTAAGCAGATACAAATGTGAATCAGATCAGATACATCCGTATACATTTGCACCCTACTCCTAACTATAACATTGTTATCACTGTGAAAGGGACCTTATCTTGAGAATTAAACCTCGTAAGTTGGATCTAGTGGATATGAGCATTTTAAGATATTTGTATCCAATTTTCTGGTTGGAGCTGAGCCAGACATAATAGGCAGTTAAAAGTGTAACACTATGTCTTCCCATTATCCCATATACTTCCTGTCATAATTTCATAATTCTTTTTAATGATATATTCAACTTGTTTATGTGGCTGTGATCGTTTCAATTCTGTTCTTATGGGAGGTTCAAATATGTTTAACTTCATCTGTTACCAATCTCATGACATTCATATACATTAAATAGATTGCGTTTGAAAGTAGTCTGAACGCATAACATGTTTTGATTTTTAGTAATACTATAATGACAATAGTAGCATATAAATATCTAACTTATCGACAATAATTAGTATTATAAACACAAATTTCAAGCCGATAATAATGTGCAGCTCCCCAACCTGTCAATATTTTATCTGTTGAAATGAAAAAAATCTATCCAATATGAAAGAGTCAAGTTACCTTAAGGACATTATTACTTAAAGATCTTACTAATACGTCATTGTTGGGTATGGTTCTCAAAATTGGCATATTTTGTGGTTTCATGAATTATAAAACATTGGAAATTCAAAGTTTATGATAAAACCTATTCCTCTAA
Organism: Agave tequilana; assembly: GCA_038442645.1. Taxonomy (NCBI): domain Eukaryota; kingdom Viridiplantae; phylum Streptophyta; class Magnoliopsida; order Asparagales; family Asparagaceae; genus Agave; species Agave tequilana. The sequence continues at coordinate 103,205 of JAVJIF010014204.1, forward strand.
AAACTCCCTGTTCTGTACTAGTTGACGCGACCTTGTTTCACGAACACTGACTTTGAAATTTTCTGTTTTGTTTTGGTTTACAAACAGCATGTACAGATATCTGGGGATCAGCATCCGACCTCAAATGAAGGTGTGTATTTGTATGGTGGAAATATTGACCTTTGACTACAAATATATGTCCGATCTCATGAACGCTCATTGAAATTTGTTGTATGCAGTTAGAAGAGATTCCGAGCAAGAACACCACGAGCATTCAGGAAGGTCTAACAAGGTCAATCCAATCACAGTTCAAGGCCTAAGTCTCGAGGAAGCAGCTAATGGTGTGAATACGGATCAAAGAACAGAGTCACTGCCTTCTACAGGTATCAATAAGAGAAACAATATCGAAGCTTGCAAAGATGAAACTCAGATCCCAGATGAAGAAACCAGATCGTCAACAGGCCTTCTGTTGATGTCGAAGAGGACATTTGTCCAATATGCCTTGAAGGTAAGCTACTCATTTCAGCCCAACAAGTACATGCACTATCAATGATTAAATCTCCCTCCAGTATTTGACATAGTTCTCATCCTCAAAATGCAAACTCCTTATTGTGTACAAGAAACTTAGTTGAAACTGAATGAAACAAGGCGGAAAGGATGATGGCTAAAACAATATTGCATGGTAAAGAACTCACCAAACTATTATAGCTATTCAAGCAAAGATTATGTTACAAGATATAGAGTCGCATATTCAAAATTCCCTTTGAATCACACACCATGTTTTTTTTTTTATCACACCATCCCTCCAGTAAGCATCCTGGCTATATAGATAGCAACTTAAATTCTTAAACATGTGAACTAGCAGCGCACGATACTTTTGACATCTTATATGCTGCATATTCAGAAATAGTCAAAAAATCTCTCCATGATCAATGCACTTCGCATTGTGTCTATTAAACTTGTACAGCTTGCAACACCTATAGTTTACTTGAAGAATACAACCTTTTTCCCCACCTTTAGCCGATTTTTTTTTTTTTTTTTTTGAGATAATCTTTAGCCGAACTTATACAAAATGTTCCCTAATTCTTCTAGCTTGAGATGATTGTTTCCAATCAGAGCACTAACATGAGATACCCTTGTGCCCCAAGCAGATCAATAGCCTTCTTTCTTTCACATAAATGCTCCGATTTCACTGACACCATAAAATCTAGCCCTAAACTTGCTTATCATGTTAAACTATCACCTCCTTAAAATTGAAGCAAATATTCAACCAAAAAAAGAATGTAAAAAAATTTTCTTTCCAATTTCTCAGTAAGCTAGCACCTAGTTCCCTTTCCAGAACATAGAAGTATCAACTCTCACTGAGAAGTTTGTTGAGGCACAAAATAGACATAAAGGCTATCATTTAACTGTAGAGTGTACTATCCTTTGTTCAAATTTTAGTTCTAGACTGCTGCAGAACTGTCTAAACTTATAGTCAAGAAGACACTAGCTAGCAAGATCTATCTATATCTAGTAAAACAATAGTTAAAGGAGTCTCCTCATCTTGCTAACAAGTGAAATCTAGTCACTCCTTACTAGTGGACTAAAGTCTCTGATCTGATTCATCTTGAAGGAGAAACCAGACACGTTAATACAAGTGAAGAACAAAGAATTCGAGTTATTGGAAGAGAACTCTAAAAAATAACATTAAAACAGCTTTGAAACTCGGATAAAATATCATCCAACCTTGGATAATCCTCATGCCAAACTTTCCAATTTCCTTATTAGATAGAGTAGTGACATCTTCATAAGGTCATTATGACATATTTCACACAATCATTTGATCAGTTCATAGTTTAGATGCTTACCCACCATCTTGTTATGATGGATTAAACTTTATCCACCTCAAGAGGTGGGATTTGTTCACTTGTCTTTATGATGAGTTAGCTCAAATCAACCCATGTGGAAGGTTAATGAATATACTATGATGTTTTCACAATTTGGCAGATTTTCTAAGGCGCTCAACCCCTAAACCACTCTCTTAATCCGTTGCCAGAGAGCACCTTCATGTTTTCTGGGTCAGTCTGCCTATCTAAGCCTTGATAATGTTGTGATGATAGAGTACAGCGCAGAGAACCCAAAATTAACTACCCAATGTAAGCATGATTATCACTTATCTTGCATTCTCGAATGGATGAATAGAAGCACTACCTGCCCCGTCCCAAACCCCTCCTCAAATTATTCATAGATTTCTGATACTAAAATCGTCTCATGGTTATTTTGTCTCATCAGGAGACACTGTTAGATGATTGCACCATTACCGGTATCTAAGGACAGAGCCAGCAACAGGAACAATATTTCTTCAAATGATCAAGCATCAAAGACGCGGCAATTTTTTCCTCTTTTTCTCTTCTTTCTAGGTTATCTGTTCTGCACGAAAACGTGCATAGCTTGAGAGAGTACAACATGGGTCAATTTTGTATCTCTTTCTAAATACCCTCAAATGTTACTTTTATTCAGTGTTGATTTTACATAATTCCAACATTCCAAGTGCCATCTTATTCAGAGGTTTTAGCTTCAGAATGGTTTGTTTATCCATTTCTCATGGTACATGAAACTGTTTACGAAGATACTACTACATCAATTTCATTCTGAACCACAATAGTCCAAATTCACTACTTGTGAAGCCATAAAGATTAGGACATCGAGAATCATTTCTCATGAGCCTCACATTATAAACAATTTTCTTCAATACTCCTTAGATTGAATTGTCATAATTTACAGTTAACAATGAAACATAAACAAGAAACCTTATCAAGTGAAGTAAACTGTCTATATTTTTATTTCTCGATCTCTTTAAGCTACAATCTCATAAATAGTTATGCTACAAAAAATTGAACATAACAGTTGCATATTTGAGTGCATATATGGTCACTTGATCAATATTGCAACGTAACAACCAAGGAGTCAGTAATCTTCTTACTTTGTCAGCAGCAATGTATCTGCTGGACGAGCAGCGACCTCGCTCGATTCACGGCAGCCAAGCAGAGCACAATGTGTTCATCAAGGTCCCTGAGCTGGCGCATAAAGCTGGAATGGTTCTTCCTCAAATGCCTCACCACCTCCTGAACCCGATGCCGCTGCCCCTTCCCTCTCCCTCTCTTCACCACCAGCCCCACCAGCCCCTTGTCGCTCTCCACCGCCTCGTGCAGCCTCTCCACCAGCCTCTCAATCGTATCCAAATTATTGTTCAGCACGTAGGCCTCCCTGGCCGCCGCGTCCACCTGCGCCACGTGATCCCGCAGCCGCCGCCTCTGCTTTGCCAGCAGGTCGCCGCCTCCGCAGCACAATGCCGGCCCCACCGCAGCCAATGCCACCATCGCGTGCGCCGCGATCACCAGCCCGGTCACCATGGCCGCCGCGGCCGATGCCAGGAGGCAGTAGGCGGAGCCGCGGGTGGCGCAGCGGAGGACACGCTGCCGGCGCTGGGCGCCAACGAGTCGGGCATCCAGCTGCTGCTTCAGCTCGAGGAAGCAGCAGCGGATGCCGTCGAAGCTGCCGGTGGGTTCTCCGGCAGGGAAGGGGTTGCTCGTTTCACCAAAGTCTTCAAAAGTGGTGAAGGCCCAGTCGCACTGGGGCTGTGACAGCTGATGATCGTCGTGGGAGAGGATTTCTAGAAGGTCCCCAATCGGGGCGTAGATGGAGCGGGCCTGATCGACGGAGCGGCGGAGGGAGAGGAAGAGGTGGGAGGTGCGCTCGCTGGAGTCGAGGTACTCGGAGACGACGCGCGTGAGGGGGGTGACGCGGGCGGAGCTCAGGGCTTCTTGGATCGAGGAGCGGTCGGGCTGGAGGACGGCGTCGATGAGATCGTCGGCGGAGGAGAAAGAGTGGACGGTCTCTTCAGTGTGATGAATCTTGGACCAGATTTCATGGTAGGAATCGGTTTGGACGGCGAGGGTGTAATCTCTTCTGAGATTGATGGTGAGATTGGGGGAGGTCGCTGCGGAGGTGAGGCTGCTCGCTGCTGGACTGTGGTTATGATTCTCTTCTTCTTCTTCTTCTTCTTCATTTTCTGCTGATTTAGGACGAGATGAAGCTGAATTTGTTAAATTATTCAAGAATTGGAATTGCTGAATGAATGAATGAATATTTACCTCCTCCTGCTGCTGGTGGTGGTGGTGGTGATCCGATTCCGGTGCCGCCGCGGCCGAAGCAAAGCATCAGGGGGCTCTGAGAGTGAGATTTGCGAATTTGGATGGTGTGAGGATCAAGAAGTGATGAAGGAGAAGGAGATAAATAAATAAGCTGAAGCTGAGCACTCGTTATCGTCTTTTTCTCTCACTCCCTAATTCTATTCTTTTAGTGGAGAAAAAAAAATGGGGAGAAGAGAGAGAGAGATGAGGAACTGGAGACTTCCGTTTCTTTTTTTGACTTTGATTTTGGTTTTGATTTTAATTTTGATTGGTACTGATTGAAGGCTGGGAATCAATGGGGAGTGTTTAGCTGCTGCTTGTTAGTCCGTCCAAACTTGCGCTCCAAGAGACTCAAGACAAGACAAATGCTCACTGTCAAACTCTCCCAATCCAATCTTATTACCCGGTAATAATTCGACCCGGTTACGGGTTTGGGCCCGACCCGGTTTGGGTTGGGTTGAAAAGCCGGGCATTCAGCGGGAGAACTGACTGTTTTGTCACGTTTGGTGGGCGAGAATTCACTTGAGAATTCAAAATAAGGTAATTTTTTTGGGGAAAAAATACAGATTTTAAAAATAATTCGAAGAAACAATCTCCCCAAAAATATTTCCAATAAAGCGTATCAGCGATTGATTTTTGAAAATATTTTTGGGAGAAGTCAATTTTTCGAATTATTTTTAAATTTTGTATCTTTTTTTTTGAAAAATTGCCCTTCAAAATACCCATGCAATTACCATGTTGGGCAATAAATTCTCATCGACATCAAAGTTCTTCATTTTGTGAGGAATAATTTCCATCTTGACAGATAAGTATTCTATGTTCTCACATGATGAGAATCATCCAAACATAAATAACTTTATTTATGTATCTCATTTTTTTTATCATCTTTGTCTTTTGTCGCAGTGATGATCACTGTCACCGTTACCAATACTATTAGGGATGATAATGGGTCAGGGCTAGCCCCAGAACTCAAACCCAACCCCTTCAAAATGAGTAGAGGTTGGGGTCTTGTTTTAGACCTGTTTTATTTTAGGGCCGGGGCTGGGGATGACACTAAGCCTGGAACTGACCCCGACCTGACCCTTAAGGAGGACCATTTTAGAACCTACTTATCAGCCCAAATCTAATATCAAATATATTTATTTCTTAATTAATATTATTATTACACTATAAATTAGTATTATCTTATGATTTTTTTTAATTTTAAAAGTCGCAGTACTTTTAGAAAATATAGGGTTTGAGGCAAATAAGCAAAAAAAAATATTAATGTATTCTTTCTTTTAACTTTTAAATAGCGTTAGGACCCAAACGAAAGCCTGAGGGTTGACACCAGGTCGGTTGAATTAGGGCCAAGTTTGGGGCTGAACTTAAGAGCTGTAGTATTTTGGAGCGGGGGTCGGGGCCTACCTTAGGCCTAGTCCAGCATCGGCCCATCATAGGGACACCATTGACCATACAGCCATTATCACTCATTGCTGCCACGGACTGCCAACCGTGGCCCCAACTAACCATCGCCACCTGCAATCGATCGCCGCCATCGAAATGACCCTTACCATCACCTTCGACCACTGCCACTGCGATAGCCGCCAGCACACAGATCATTGCAACCTCCAATGTCGATCATTGCCACTGATGTCGAACAACGATAATCACCATCATTTGACCACTAACTACCATCATCGCTTTGACTGCTGACCTCTAAAAACTGCTACTGATTGTCATCTGCCAACCGACGCCGATCAAGGTTGCACGAATTTGAATACGTGGATACGTAAAATTTGAAAAAACCACCAACACGGATATATTGTGGATACAATAACTAAGTACTATTATTTATCTATTTAAATATGTAATTATAATATTTTATAATTTAATCGTAAAAAAATGTTGGAGGACTTTTGAGATAAGTTAAAAGATGAAAACTATATAGATTAGTGTATTGGGGGGTTAAAACCATTTTTGGAGAAATTTATAAAGCATTCAATTCACATCTTATTATTGTTTTAAACTAGATTCATGTTGAATTTATGTAGAAGTATCTAACAAGTATCCAATGAGATTCATATCGGATATGTATCCTACACAGGTACGTGCCTATCTCGAGGAATCGGTGCATCATAGTCGCCAACTGCTAATGTCATCGCTGATTTCTGACACCACCAACTGCCGACATTGTTGCTGATCGCCCTTGCGACAACTGTTGACTAACGTTGCTACTTATCACCTCCCTACCCCGCAATCGGCTATTGATGGTAATTGATTGTTGATGACTATTTATTGCCGCCTACCACTCCTGCCATCCTCGTCGGCTGCCGATAGCCGGTTGCATGTTGTTCATCGCTGTTATCGACACCAGTGATTTCACTTTCTCATCGTAGGCTACGCCTCGACTTGCCATTGCAGACTGCGTCACATGCTACTACCATCGTTGACTTCATTGCCCCTACTGACCATCGCAGCAGTCACTGTCATCACCGTAGCTGCGCCATCACCACGTTTGTTGTCACCACCGCCAACACAGCTGTTGTTGCTGCCATTTTCATCACTTCGCTCAGTACCACTATCCTGCACTACAAAAGTCAGTTTAGTAAAAATTTATTCAAAAACGTCATATTTTTGAAAATAATTTTAATGTAAAAACACATGAATATTCTATTAGTTGTGTTAGAATATAAATATATTACCCTCAACCTGACCACAATATTGAAATTTTGGCGCAGTGACAAGGTCTTTAACATGATTTGACTCAAGAATAAAAGAAAAATATAATAAAACTTCTGAAAAATATAATTAAAAAAATCTAAATGTTGATGTTGATTCCACACAGCGCTGACGAACAAAACTTGTATTCTCCAGCTAGAATGTTTTAATTATACCAAACGTGATAGTGAAACATTCCTGTAAATTTCATGTCTGGGAATCAAACTTTCAGGAGATGAGAGTATTGCATTTTGCATGCCAACCAGATCGAGTAAAAGCAAGAAAACCCCTCTAGATTTGATTAAAATTCCTTGACTAGATGGAGTACAAGCAAGAAAACCTCTCAAAGTTTCATCAAAATTCCTTAATTTTTCACTCTCAGTTGTGAATAGATATCTGAATCCGCTTAGTATCAATATCCATTCAAGCGGATATAGATATGACACTAATCAATATCCAACTCCACTTAATATTATAGAGAAAAAATTTTGGTGAGATTTCCATGGAAATGGAGAGATTTCAATAGAGATGGAGGAAGAAGAGGGTAACACACAACCCCTGTTTTCCATTTGCTGCACCTAGAGTGGAAAGTGTGGGTTGTCAAATCAAACAACATACACATGCAATCCAATTGCAAGAATAAAGATTACATCAGAACAAATAGCACATCAACAAAACTGAACAAAAGGCAACCCCAGTTACATGCTACAGCAGCACAATAGAAAAGAGAGATGAATCTTTTGAACAAAAAAGCCACATATTCTTGGAACAAGAAGAAACTAAGGTATACATTACAAGTTCTTTGGCCATATATAAAGAACAGGCTAATAATACAAGCAACAATCATACACCCTCAAACATGCAACATCTACAAACAGTACATAAAAGCAGTCAACCTGGTATGCATACTACAGAGAGGTACCATCCTTCAAATGACTTAATAATAACAATACAACTTTAACAAGCAATGGGGGAAAAAAAAAAAAACTTATAAATGCAGTGACGCATCGTTTATTTTGCAGCATCCTCAATCTGTATGTGCCTAAGAATCAGATTTTGAAGACGGGTTGAAGGCCACCTGCTCGGCACAATCCAGGTTGTCTCCGGATAACTCCCTGCCAACACCCATTAGGTCAAGGTAATACTGGTAGTGGGATATCATGTTGTTCATGTCATCGATGAAGCCCTGGCTGCAGACTTGATCCCCATAGAGAATGTTCATGGTAGCCCCAAATCCAGGAAGCCTCTTGGACAGGGTATCGTTCTTTGTTGGCTTCCAGTTACCAACAAATGCATCGTGGGCTGAAGGCTGCTTCTTCTTCATGGGGTTCATCCACCTCCAAATGGCAGCTTGGAAAGCGAGGGTGGCATTCTGTTCTAGGTACTCAGGATGGTTCAACAGATCAATCTTGATACCGTCGCCAATAAGTCCATAGTTGACGTTCCTGGACAGATGAAAGCACATTTGACACTTTTGATTCTCCCGTGAACAGCAGGTCTCATTTCTGAGATCGAAGAATAGCTAAAGAGATGGGAAACAATGTGTCGATGACATACCAGTATACAGGCAGAGCACCCCGACCATAGTACTCAGCTCCAGGAGTGCAGGGGTAAATATAGTCATCGCTGCAATAGGATTGGCTAGGACTCATCTCGTGGTTATAGCATAGTCCCCATGCAAGTGGACCGCCAGTCGCAACACCATAGCCACCTATAAGTGGCAAATTGCAAGTCATATTAGCATCCGCATTCAGGGGATAAAGTGGCTTGAAAGAGCATGCATATTAGTTGCTGAATTCATTAAGTATGTAGTAGCTTCATCAATGTGATACAACTGACACACTGACTAACAGAGGCACTTGTTGAAATGGTCGTTGGCCAATGGCAAGCATTTTTCAAAACCAAGAATTTATCAAATACTAGAAAAAGAAAAATGTAGCATGATAAATAACTGACAACCTCAATATTTCATAAAACTAAGTTCAAAGTTTGGAAAACTAACATGTGCAAGAAAAGAGCATTATAGAAAATAATATTTCAATGCTGCACATGGTACCAACAGTTGGCTCAGTAGAAAGAGAACCCAAACGCCTTGCTAAGTTGGTTTGAGATGCACGATTGTAGGATGCCGTATAAGGTAATTCTATTTCAATCCCCTGACAAATTACAATAAAAAAAAGCCTAGAGCCCACAGAATGAATAGAAAGCCAAGAGCAGGAGGAACTTTGAAAGATCTCTCCCAATTGTTGATCGGCCTCACATGCTTTAGAGTTTGCTAACAGGTTTCAGAGCATAAGCACACTTCTGCCACCTATAGTCAAGGAATTGTGGTAGACTTTCAGGATTAACAAGGGCATAGGAGATTTGCAAGTTGTAACTTGAATTCTACTTAAACCATGCAACCATTGCATTAAATTTGCACAATAGGGAGAAAGGGTGAGGAGAGAGATCAAAGAAAGTGTCCCAAATGCTGCAATCTCAGCTTTAGCAGGTAACTAGTTTGACCCAATTAAGAGCCTGTTTACGTACACAAACAAGAGAACATGCAAGGAAGTAGTATTTAGGAAATAATTAAGTGAAACCTTGACTAACTTCCAATAATCATATGTTAGACTGCCAAACTCTGCAGACGATAACATCCAATAATTATATTTAAGTGAAGACTTGTGTAAAGTACAAATAAAAATAAGCCAAGTTGATGAAAAGTTATTATGTGAGTTATGTTTTTTTTTTTTTTTTCAAATACCAAAATTGATTTGGCATAAGAGCTCTCTTAGAATTTCATAGCGAGTAAGAACAAGGTTCCTGCAAAATGATACCCAAGTAGTAAGTTCCAACATTTTATCTACTGTACGATTCAAGGGGCTCATTAAGACAAGTCCTTGAGCTAGCCCCACAACAAAATAATCAATGTGGATATTCAATTTAGATGGCCAATTATCTTGAATAGAGAGGATTTAGGTAAAAATCATTTGGAATAGCATCCAATGGGTGCGTGCATGGCCTACAACAGATTTTGAAAACATGCAACAGATTTCAAACAATCCATCTCACAAAATAACATTGACCTATACTATGTTGATAATGCGAGTATGAAGAATGATGGAAATGAATTATTTCCAAGTTCATTCTAGTCTTGAATAATTGGAATAATGACAGTGGCGTAAAAGAACGGATAAGGCAAGCAAATGTGATCAAAGAATAGCAATTATTATTAGAAACATTTTTGACAATCAACCATGGCAGCTATAGTCAGACATAGTGATAGAAGGTTAACACAAAGACATTCAGTTTGTTAAATTACTCTGAGATTTTTTTAGCCAAGCTGGGATACAAACATGTAGTTGATCTACATGAGTGCAGACCTGCATTAACCTGAACAATGAGAACTGGACTGGTCACGACTCTTCCATGGCTCCTGCATCCAGATACATTCAACCAAACAATGAACGGTTTTAATTTCCATCTGAACAGAAAGAAGGGGGCAAAAAAAAACTTAATGATCTACAAACAGCATCCTCCCTAGTATAGACTTCCATGAACCATGAAAATTGTTGCATAAAGAAATTTCGTTCAAATAAGGTCACAAATTGTGACAATCTAACTACATCTTTAGATCCTCACTATATAATCATTTTCAATGACCAACAAAATATTTCAGATCGTGTCAGCTGAACTGATGCTAACATAGATCATCTTGGATAGTGCCTACCAACATGGCAACTCTTAACAGAGAAAGGATTCGAGAAAATATCAAAGATCAATTGCTAAATTCTCCTCAAACAACTCTTTCTTCCATATACCTGCTGCAAAATTTGGGTGTTCAAATTCAACTTTTGGCTTCCAAGCCATCACATTCTAATAGATCTAGGACAATTTCTATGAAAAGGGCCCCCCTATGTTTTAAAAAAAAAAAAAAAAGCAAGCAAGCAAATGATTTGTTTGCCATTTCACCCTTTTATTTGACTCCAGCATGGTTGAAATTAATTATTTCACTTGCATTGTTTGTATCACCTACAAAAATTCTCTTAGTTGTTCAGCCAAAAGTTTCTCTCGTCTTCGAATCCCAAAACAAACTGATAACTAGAGCCAATTTATCTAAGAGCAAGAATCAACAAATTAATCAATTACACGTTAGTTTATTTTGATTTCCAAGCATCCAAATCTACATTCCTGCTTCTAGATCTTCAACATCATAGACATTATGCTAGAAAACCCAATCATAATAAACAGAGATCTACGAGCTTACAGTGATCAAAATCTCATTAAAGAAAAAGGGAGAGGAGGGCAGTGAGACTGAGAGTCCTTACAATTGGTCTTGCTGCCGACGATGCCGAGGAACGCGGCGACCTCCTTCATCTGCATCGTCTTGCCGCCGGTGGTCCCAAACCCAAGAGGCTCGAAGAGCGCAGCAGCGGTGATAAAAGAATGATAGTCCCAGAACCCGACAGCATGGGCGACAGGGGAGTTGCGTTTGGCGAAGAGGTTCTCAAATTGGTACACCTGGAAGAGATCGGTGATGGTCTCGTTGCAGCAGTAGACGCTGTCCGCGCACTCCCACCCCTTGTCGCAGGTCTTGGGCTTCTTGGCCGAGCTCACGGTAGCAGCAGCTGCAGCCAGCGCAAGGATCACCGCCACCGCCCAAAAATTCTTCCCCATTTTTTGAATTTTTTTCCCTTTCTTTCTTCCCTGTGTTTTTTGGGAAGAATGAGGGGTGCTTGTTAATAGAGAGGAGGCTGCTGCTGCTGCTGTTGCTTTTGCTTGAACAGATGGCGAGGCAAAATCAAGAAGGAGAAAGCTCACATCTCACCAGCCAATAATGGACGGCTGAGATTGAGAGAGGGGGGTGAGCGACCGACAAAAATGGACGGTGGATGGAGAGGGAGTGGGGCCCACGAGAGGAGGGAGGAGGTGCTTTAGGACAGCTTGGAGACAGCAACCTCTGATCCGCTCTCACACAAGTCCAGCGACTACTTTTGATTTTTGTTATTTTTCTTTTTTCTTTTTTTTATAAATTCATTTTCTCTCACCTCCTCCAGCGACTGAGCAACCACCGACGCAGGGATCTCTCCCTCATTCGTCACTGGAGCATTCGTTGTGTTGCTGGTGATGGAAAATATCTCCGAGTTTTTTTAAATTAAATTAAAATGTTGATTCACGTGATCAAAGCCTTATTGTCTGTTTGTCATCAACGTTTGATTGTACGGTCATAATTCGTAAGTCATAATTGATAAAAAAATTTAGAGTTATAAATGAGTTACATCGGTGTTTGATTGGTAATATAAAGTTATAAGTGAGAAAGTGTATTATATTTTACGGTGTTTGGTTGTCGTAATATGTAAGGCGTAAGTGAAAAATTGATCACAAAATTAATTATTTAGTAATTCAAAAAAATTTAATATTGCAAATAAATATTAAAATTGTTAAATATTAAAAAATAATATTAACATAAAAACTGATACAAATTTACATGATCTTAACTGTAACTAGATTGTAAGTGAGTGATAACTGGGTTGCAAGTGAGTGGTAATTGAGTTGTGTAAGTCTTTAACAAATTATAGTCCTAACAAACACCATAATTATAATTGAATTATAAGTTATTTATAAATTACAGACTTTTATACCTTTTACGATGAAACAAACAGCCACTTTTTTCTTCAACCATAAGAAAAGCTCAGTGGGCTCATCATTAATGAAATTTCGCTCTCATTTTACATCAAACAAACAGTCCGAGAAAAGATTGGGGCTCACAAATTTAAAGAAAAATTTTCTTCTACGGGTCACTTTTCACCAAACAAACAGCCCTTGGAAGGAATTTGCGAGTTACTACCTCCAAGCGTCTTGGAGGCAAATACTGAAAGTTCGTGGGCCAAACTCCTAAAAACTCCAGTATTATTTGGGTCGAGATTTTTGTTCCATATTAATTGCGTTGGGTTTGGACTTGAGATATTTTCAGATGGACCCGAATTAGTTATATAATTATAATTTTTAGTTCTGAATTTTGGGACATTTGTAAATAAGTATTAATCTTGTTCTTGTCTTTTGCCATGTTTGGTGTTGATATAAAATAATAAATTCAGGGGGTTACATTGAGATCTAAATTGTTATTTCTCTATAATGCAAATAGAAATGAAATAAAATATTATTTTTATTAAATAATATATAATCTTTACTCCACGTTTAGTTTGAAAATGTTTTGGAATAACACAGATCATGATCCGAGCTCATTTATTTTACACACTATATAAATGTACCATGCCCCAGTGATTTTGACTCTTCAACGCGATTAAACATTTCTTTTTCACACCAAAAAAAGAAAAAAAAGAAAAAAAAAAAAACAGATGTTCCTTTGGTTGAAAAACAAAAGTTTCTGAAGATTATGCAGATGAGCATTCAGAGAGAGAGACCTTGGATTGAACAGAGATACTGTGTTTATTCAGCACCATGATTCAAAGACTCTGAAGGAAACATGCAACCATAATCCACCTGCAGAAAGACATGAACACTTGATACAAGTATCAATGCAAGATATCAGTTTGGACACTGACTGCTCATAAACTGTTCCAAACTGTTCATTATTGCCTGGTAAAATGCAAGAAGCTGCACCAATAGACACCAACAGCAGTTTCTGTTTCAAAATCACACAGGCATGCACACATTTATATTTTCCAGGAATAAGAGAGTAAATAACAAAATCATGCATTAGGTTATTAACCAAATATATTTACAAAGCCCTTCTCCTACGAAAACAACTACTAAGGCAAGAAATGGGGGATGCAAGAGCCTCTAACCAGCCCACATACCAAGATAATCACCAACGATGGGGGGCCATCTCAAACCCACTGCCCCCACATTTTGTACAGTAAACTTAATGCATGACAATGATGTGCATCATGTAACAAAGAGACATTGGGGGCATACAACTCCCCATCATACCATCTACTCATACAAACAAAGCACCCAACAAATGATCCCTGATGCTGACGATAATATAATACGAGACAATGACATAGATGCATGTGACCTGTCCTTCCGCTTCTGCTCGCTATGGCTCATCAGGCTTGCCTTTGTGCGCCAGGAGGTGCAGTTGGCATCGGGAAGTTGTAGTTGTATTGAGCACCAACAAACTGAGGGGCCTCCACATACGGGCTCTATTACATCGGAAAAGGAAACAGAATAAACAAGTTGTTTCATAAATCTTCTTTGGTGGCCAAGACGACCCACGTTCACGACCACCAAATATGGAATTGGTCAAAGCCAGCAAACCCAAAATCAATGGGTGGAAAATTGGGCATCATGAGCAGGACATGGTGAACAAGGCTACAAACAGGAAGGTAAATGGTTTACCTGGGGAGGAAGAGGAGTTGTGTGAGATGGCTGCTCGACAGGCGATTTAGGTGACGTATCGGGAGAGCTGCCATCATTGCACTGCTCGTTCCCATTCAACTTGTGAACACCCCCTGTCAAAGATGCTTCACTCTCGGCTCCATTTGTTGACTTAACCCTCTGAATCATATATATCATCATGTCAAATGATTAAGAGAGCACATCAAAATTTTGCAACAATAAAAAATGGCAGGCATTACAGATTCAAAACCACCTGAAATATTTTTCCCAGAGCTTTCAACCCTTTTGCTCGAGCTCGGAGCTCCTCTTTCTTCGCTGTATTGTCCTGAAGCACCTGATATCAAAGTGGTAGAACTTGGTCAAATGATCAAAGTAATGCAATAAAAGAAATGAGTCCCAGAAGCTCAAATGGTATTATTTTCTTAAGGACAAAAGACAGACCATCTGGCAGACACGTGATAGGGTAGCCTCAATATCAGCAACATTAAGCTTCCATAAGGAATCAATCATCACTTTCTTGTGAGTCTGCATGTACTCTTCCAGTTCTTCCTCCGTGTAATTGCCCTCGGTACTGAGTTGCTTCTTCATGTCCTCTTGCAGCTGCATAAGGGCAATGGCACCTGCAACAAACAGAGACATCAAATAATACATTTTATGCTCACTTTTGAAGACATCTTAGACGTGCATAAAACAATAATAAATGCATACCCAAGGTTTTCCTGCAAAGTATCCCAGAACTAAAAGTAAATAGAGAAGAAGATTCAAGAGGATGCAATACTGGATGTCTTTAAGATGCACAAACATGCATAACTGTTCACTGATAAGCTAGACTAACTCGTTACCTGTTGCAGCAGTTACTTGTGACTTGATGAAATGACCCTTGTTTCTGAACCATTCAGCAATAAAAGGCACACCCAAATATATTGCTTTCTTACCAAGCTCCTTTGCCGCCTGCCTTGCATATATGTAGCCGATAGTGTTCAACATATCAACTCCATAAGCTACAGACAGAATCAAATGAAATTAATCACGAGTGTAAAAATAGGAGAGACAAACAAACAACAGCAAAGATATGAAAGATATACGACAACTATCCCAGAAAAATCATGAAAAGTTGGAAGAAAGCTTCTTTATTTTGGCAATGTGGTGTAGGGCTTCCTTCAAATGCGTCATAATGGAGAGCGCACAGAGAAAATTCTACAGTTACACCTCCAGAATGCCAGGTATTTCCAAGCACAAAAACATTCAAAAGAAAGTTCTCTATTTGACCATCTGTATTGAATGCACAAACTCCCTAAAAGTATGTTGGCCCAAAAAAAAAGACACTCACGTGACATGCTGTCAGTGTCATGTAAGTTCCTGAATACTGGAATATTTCATGTTAGGAGGTTTGATCATCAAGTTTCTATTTTTGTAGTTTCAAAATCACAGCCGTAGTTTTCCTCTTATCTGGAAGTTCACCGTATTCAATCCCATGCCACATGATCGCTCAAAAATTGTCAAGCAACTGAAAATTTACTACACCCTTATGGTCATGTAGCTCAATATGGTATTAATACAGAATCAATCAATTAAATAGACATGCTATCTTATTGTAGTTTCCTGCCTAAACTTCAACCCGCCAACACAACCTATACAAAATACACATGCAGCCACAAAACTAAATCATTAGGACACCAAAAAGGTTCTGCAAGCATAGCCCTCGACGTAGCGAGAAATGGAGAATCGGTACAAATTTATTCACTGTGAATCTTGATCCAATTCAGTTGTTGCTTCTCACAAACAAACCACAGGATTCAAAAACCATTCTCGTAAAATTTTCCTTTTCATGTAGCAGCTTCTTTTGTTAAGCTGAAAGTTTGAAATTGAGCAACCCCATTAAAAACGCTCGCACCATGATGTGCCCTTTCATATTGGACAGAAGGTAAAAAAACTAAATTCATTCACATCAGAAAAGGAGTAAACCTTTTGAACGTGGATTTACTAATACAAACCATAATGCACATTTGAATGGTGAAATTGACACAGAGATGAAAAATCTCATTTCTGTGCATAATCTGCATCAACTGCAGCAGCAGCAGTAAAGCAGGCTTTTTCTCCCAATCCTTAGATGGGCGATAGGGAACTTTTTTCTCCATTCAGCTCTAATACCAGATGTGATTAAATTAGAAATTAGAAACCTTCATCTCTTCATTTAATTGAGCATGAAATGTAGTGTCTTAAAATATAAAACTGAAATAGCTGCAAAAGTGGAAGTCGAAAGGGAGTATACATTCAGAATTCATACAAGTGAAGCAAATCAGACGGGTATAGAAGTCGCTCATGGTTTAATTGTCTACGAATCACTAGAACACAAATTGACTAGACAATGTTTCCAAGATTTCTAATTTTCTATCAAGCTTATAACAAGTAGTATTTAAGAACAGAAATTGGAATAATCTGTATTTGTATGATGAGATACAACAAAATAAAAAATCATCCCCAAAGCCTATGACATACTTGCTGTTTCAAGGGCAGAAAACACACCCATCCTCTGGTGGATTTCAAATCATGGTTGTTATCTTGAATAGTGCATATAAGCAACCAACATATAGCCAAGAAACCATCAGAGTTTTGGTCAAAAAAATGAAAATACATCCAACCACACGATATAAGCAACTTACCAAGAGGTAAAGGAAAAGCATCCTCAGGATAAGGTTCGTGGAAGTGCAAATTAGTGTTTCCGACAATGTGTTGCCTTTCAGTTGTGCTCACAATAACTCCGTGTGCATGCTAAAAATGTTTGATAACTAAACGAATAAAAGTCAGACTTACTAGACAATAGTTTTTCAGGCAAGGTGCAATCATAAAGGGAGATTACCACTCCAAAGGAGCAGCTTTGCTGTCATGAACCATAAATACATACATTAAGAGGCAAATAGATTTAGACTCTGGAATAGGCAAGAAAGTATCAGATACAGAACCTCAGCACAAAAACAGGCAGACCAAGTTGTGCAGCTAGTAACCATACAGGGAGGAAGAGGAAGAGGAAGAGGACTAAAGACTGCAGGGCCCAAAAATTCACAATAGGAACCACATAATGTGCAACACGAAGGATCCAGTAAAAGGATCATGAATTGACAACCAATATAAGAAAGATATAGTGCAAGATGGTGCCTATAGCAGGTTAAGCAAGAACACAAGTTCATTCAAGATAAAATAGGAAAAGCACATGCAACCCATTCTTAAAAGGACAACAAAAGGTCGTCATGAAAATAATCTCAGAAGGGGAGTGGCCAATCTCTAGCAATCAGAATGGCCTCAGCACAATACTCTGTGATACCATAGAAGGAAGAATAAATCAACCCATTTTGATAATATGAAGGAAACTTCATCAAAACTATTAGGTGAACTCAACATGAAGGTGAGAAGCGGTGCCTCAAGTAGTGTAAAGACACATCCAAGGGTAGTCGAGACTCCAGAGAACACTCAGATTGAAACAGTTAACAATCATGGAGAGCTAACCATAAACCATAGCTACAAGAGCTATAAAATTTACACGAAGTGAGCAAATATGTATAATATAACCAGAGAGAAAATTCGTGCAAAAACAAAAAAAATTATGTACAGGATATCATCTCCATATGACACGATGAGAAAGACAAAAGCATACATGTGCAAATAAAAATGACTAAGTACATCATAAGATTAGTCAGCTGAACATTATCCATCACATCTGAATTTATTTTCCACTTTTGCTAATTCTTTTTATTCCTTAATCATTTAAACATTCTCCATGCTTTTGAAAAGCATGGAGAATGTTTAAATGATTAAGGAATAAAAAAGAATTAGCAAGCTCATATTTATTCACAAATACCACAAATATATACATAGTATTCTGTTTTCTGGAAAATTACGACCACTAAATTTTATAGTACAAACAGAGAGTACTTTAAGGTAACATAGTGTTTATTCTTCAGAATTTGTGGATACTTGTCAAAGTCTCGATCATTTATCACAAGGCTCCCAATAAACAATCTGGTTAATCAATGATGAGAGTTGCAAAACCATGGATTAAAATCTCAGCATGAGTGTTGGCCAATGCTTTAAGGAATAACATGGTTATTGTCGACCGTCAATGTTGGCAAATATCGGTCATATCGGCCCCGATATCAGCCGATATTATATGGTTAATATCGTATTGGGTACCTCAAAATCAGATACTATATTATCGATATATATCAGAATCGTCCGATATTTGAAACCATGCACGAAACCATCTAATCAAACCATTAAACTATCCTATGATCATAAGCAAAGATCAGGGCATTCCATACCATCCTTTGACGGCATAGATGAACTGTGGAAACATCCTGGTTAAGCTATTGCTTCCCATATAACAGCGGTCATCGTCATGTTTTAGCAAAGAAGTCTGAAGTACAACTGGCACGATTCTATTCTTAAACTAGAAAAGGCCAAAAAACTGCATCGTCTTCTTTAATTTCCCCAGACTCCATGATTCTACATTGCATGCATCAAATGTTGATTCATCTGGCATACATTCATTCATGGAAATTAATCTTCGTAAAATACATGAAGATGTTACTTTCATGTTGGATTCAAGAACCAACAATCTAATCACAAACATGTTTGAAAAGTTCCGTATGTGAATTCAATTGCTAAATACTGTGAGCATGTTTATGGTGATGTTTATGCCTATGTACAACTAAGCTGGATAGACCTTGCATTATCTTGGGAGAAACCAAGCACAAAAGCAAAGGGAGTTTTAGTGGTGTCACGATACATCTTTGAAGACAATGCACTTATATGCCTCAATCCTTGTATGAAACTTTATATAATTATTTAACAATATTGGTGATCAATGTTCGTTAGTTTTTTTTTCTACCTCCAGAAGGTCCCCAGCCGCGACAAATAATTGTGCCTTGCGTGTTAACTACAACATGCTCAGCTACCTATATACGATATAATACCAAGGTTCTAAATATCGGATATCGGGATCGTATCGGATGGGGGTTTTTCATATCAGATATCGGAGGAGATATCGGGGATATGCGTACATATCGGGCGTTCATATCAGACAATATATATAATGAAATATTGATAACTAAAAGTTAGTTTAGAGTCATAGATATCATCTACCTAATAAAAATAATGTAATATGCTTGCAAAGACAATAAAAAATAATGTACATTTGCATACAGTCGTGCAGTAAATAAGTTATTTCATATCGGGCGATATATCAGGCAATTTATCGGCCAATATTTCAAATATCGGCCGTTTTTTTTGCTGCAAACGATATGGCGAATGATTTCCCCATATCGTATCGGCAGCAGGTAAAAAAGGAGATATCGGACAATATCTCGGCTGACTCGGCTGATATTTAAAACAAGGTATAATACACACCAGACTACTTGCATGTATGCAATTTCTGAACATGCGAACTCACTTGTTCGCTAAATACTATGATTTGTGTTTATTTCTATGTACAACCAAGCTGGATGGATCTTCATTATCTTGGGACAAGCAAAGGAGAAAAGCAAAGGGAATTATTCTGGTTGCAAGGTTCATCTTTGAAGACAATGCAATATATGCTTTGAACCGTGTGTAAAAGTATATATTGTTATGTAACAATAATAATGCCAATTGTTTATCAGCCCCCCCCCCCCCCCCCCCCCCCCCCCACCCCCCCCCCCCCCCAAAAAAAAAAAAAAAAAAAACTTTCAGATGGTTTCTAGCTTGCTGCTACTGAAAATTTTGTGCATCTTACATGTTAAATACAACATGCCAACTCCCTATATAGGATAGAACACACACAGTGTAGACAGTATTCCAAACTAAAGTTTCAACCCTCCTTTGTCATAAAAGATGGGCACAGATTCCTAAAAAGCACTACAATTAGTTGTGAAAATGCCCACTTCTTAAAGAGCACTTTGATCTCATTTCTTTCATGTCACAAAGTAGAACTCCTAGTTTACTCGACAAATTACTACACCCTGCAACAGTGCATCCAAAAACTCATCTATTCTGCATTAGCATAAGTGTTGTCCTTCATGGGACTAGTAAGTTTTGTTTATCAAATGAATATCCATGCATATTAGCTTATCACAAGGTAATGACTGTACTTTCTACCACATAACCTCAATTGAACTACAAGAAAGAGTCTTCTGGGACCATCATCCAAGTAGTATTTTGAACAAACCACGCAGCACCAATCTATTGCAATTAAAAGCTTTTGCTAGCGTATGTTCTATTTGTACAAGGACGAAGAAATCAGCAATATTCTATATAGTATAAGTGTCAGACAGCTGTGTGTGTGTGTTTTCCAATAAATCTGTACATGAACCTAGAGAGATTCCATATAACTTGATAGGTTGTATCATCTAATTCCATTGTATAATATTAGAACAACTTTTTGTTTGGTTAGGCTACTTAGTTTGGAACTTCAGAATGGCAAATTCACTACATAGCTATTCCATGTAAATATGTAAAGGACGAAATATAAAGTTGTTTAGGGCAACTGTTTAAATTTTGTAGTCACTAAGAGGCCCACTTCCTGTAGTACGTGGGCCTGGGCCAGCTGACAGCTCCAAGAATCTAGTTTTTTTACGATCTCAAGTGGTCTTCAAAAGAGCACTTTCCATACGAGATCTCTCTTCGATAAATTCCACTACTCCTTGCTTTTTCCTCTTCTTCATCAGTTGATACAGAGGCTCTTTTGCTACAACTAGATAGAGGATACATCACCATAGGGGTAAAAGCAAGTAAAATTATTGAATAATTTTAGTAAGGGAAGACTTCTCTGCAAAAATGCACCAAACTGAATTGCAAATTAGGTAGCGTCTAGGCAGGGAGCAAGCACCTAGTAGTTTAACATAAATGATAACAGAGTGTGGTTCTATGTCATATTAGTAAGTGGTAAAAACCACCATAACGCATGCAGAAGCACGGTATAATTAGGAGAGAAAAAAAGGTGACAAGAACTTGCAGTAGCTATGGATTAATATAGCAACAAATAGAATATAATCTGGTAAATAAGTCAAAATCAATATTCCAACAAAGCCACTTCAACTGTTCCTATATCTTAGTTATGATACTACTTAGTAAGTTAATATTTCTCACTGTCTCATTAATATGGATAGCTCACTACTCTCCTTTAATTTTATTAAGAACAACCTATTTAAACAGTAGGTTTGCCAATTCATTTGCAGTTTTCAACATGTACCTTCAGAAATGAATACTTCAAACTCCAAAGGCATCTTGAACTTTGAATTAACAAAGATACCACAATATACACCCTCTCCACTTTATCATGCAAAAAGACTAAGGAGGTGACAGCTGTCCATAAAAAAAAAATTTACAAATAATGTAAAGACCCAACCCATAGTTAAAGTTTCGTTTGATTTCTTTTCTTCTCGAGTGTATAATGTCTGCAAACCCACTTCCTAAAGTAGTAGATTTTTTTTTTTTTACAAATAATGTAAAGATCCATCCATAGTTAAGGTTTCATTTGAGTTCTTCTTTCCTCAAGTGTATAATGTATGCAAATCCACTTCCTAAAATAGTAGAAACAAATTTACAAATAACGCAAAGACCACCCAGTCCATAGTTAAGGTTTCGTTTGATTTTTTTTTCCTCCTCAAGCTAATAATGTCTGCATATCCACAGTAGAAACAAATTTTACAAATAATGTAAAGACCACCCAATCCACAGTTAAGGTTGTGTTTGATTTTTTTTCTTCTCAAGCGTATAATGTCTGCATATCCACTTCCTAAATAGTAGAAACAAATTTACAAATAATGTAAAGATCACCCAATCCTTGCTTAAGGAACAAAAAACTATAATTGGAAAAGATATTAGAGGAATCAGATAAGAAGTGGAGTACAACCAATGTTAACGATGGCAGCCTCTATTCTGGCAGAAAGGCAAAATAAAACTCAAAAAAGTTTCTCAGAGGAATCAGATAAGAAGTAGAGTACAACCAATGCTAACGATGGCAGCCCCTATTCTGGCAGAAAGGCAAAATAAAACTCAAAAAAGTTTCTAAAACTCAAGAGGACATTCTCCAATTTATACCATCACAGTCAGGCTGTGTCCCTAGTATTCAAGGTTAGCCTTACCAATCCTTTGCCAATTATTCCTGTGTAGAGCCATATCCAACGAAACAGCAAGCTTTTTCAGATTGTTTATTATGACTGCTATGAAATTTAGAATTCAATTCTAGTTTTACAATAACTTAAAAACTGTGATTTTAGATATACTCTCGGCCTAAAACAAACGAGAACAGATTTATTGTCCTTTCCCTACCAAGGTGATCCAGCTATATAAAGCTACACATGAACAGTCTGGGTTTCTAGTACCATCTGTGGATGACCTCAACTATTTGTAAGAGTTGCCAATACAGATTCCCAAGGCAACTTCGAACATACAAATAAAGGATAGATTGTCACAGGAGAGAGAAAAAACACAGGCAAATGGAAGACATAAAATTACCCGCATTTGAAAGCCTCGACACCTCAGCTTCAGCCTGGCTAATGAAGGCTTCCTTGTTCCCTTGAACATACTGGTGCAGCCGATCTTTCAATATGTCCGCTAGTTTTTCCTCTCTCTCCCTCTGAACAGTCTGTTGGTTCAGACAGAAAATTTGTGTTCAAGAAAATTTTCAGAAAAATGTGTATCCAATGAGTAGATATCTGAGCTATACAATAGAAAAGGGAGAGGAGGTCAAGGGGTGATGTATGCACTAAAAGATAAAAGATAAAACAATTATAAGCAGAAAAGGCAGCCAAAGGAAAGACAACATGGATAAAGAACGAGATCATTTAAATAAGTGTCCTCTTTAGAATATAAGAATTATTTAAGCAATTGAACAATACTAACAACAAACATGATACTATCATACTGTGCAGAACAAAAGCAAGTCAAAAGATATGCAGACAGTAGACCTATGAAAGCACATATACTGTTGACCTACCAAAAAGCAGCAATAAACCATGCTGCCAACTTCAATATTCATAATTATTAAATATCTGCAAAATTGATATTACAGGAGACAATATTTACAAGGATATGCTACAACTCTCAACATGCCTAATCACAATGCATAAAGGTAACCCAAAGTCTCAAATGAAATAAACTTAGATGAGGGTATTTTCTTTAAGTCTTAATCTAAATTAGTGGTCTTTACAGGTAAATTAGCCTTCAGAAAGTTTTGTAATAGAAAATAAAAGCTGAGGAACAAATCTATTTTTCCTACAAAATCACCAAAAGAACACCTGAAAATTCTGAGAAAGCCCTCTGTCCCTCCTTACTTCCCTATCCAGCCTACTAATAAGTCATGACCTAGCAATCTGCTCATCATCCTGCCTCGGCTATCAGGACAAGGCACTGCCCTACACCATCAACCCCTTGGACAACTTCTAGTTTGTTCTTCCATGGAAGCACGTACCCCTATCATAATAATCTCTACAATCTCAAGTATGCATTCGGTGTCAAACGACAGCTTATGTAAAATATACAGTTTCTACAGTTAAATTAATCTTGCATGCCACGAATTCAACTTAATTTGAAGCATGTCTATTCCGTATATGTTATTCTATCACAGAATACCAAGTAAAAAGGGGGCTTCCATTATTAAAATAAAGATAAGCTGACATGTGTATAAAATAATTAATATGTAAAGATTGGCTGCCAACATAACATAGCAACTCCAAACGGGTAAAAGATCATTAGTCCCAATGATATACATTATTCCTATCAAAATTAATATGTATTATACTTTTTCTCTCCTTGACATCATAAGAATCATTATCATTTTATACAGAAACCTATGAGAAAAGGTTTGTGTACCACTATATTTTTTATACATATAATTATAAGTATTTTCATTTGAACCTATAGTTTGTAAATATGAGTGGCTCTCTAACCTTGACTCTTTCACAAACCCATGTCACCTTCTGACCATGAAATCTCGGTAGTAAGACTGGAAAATGTAACAAAAATCTCAGGCTTTTAATTGGCACAGAAAGACTAGGAAACAACTGAATTAGGCAGATACTCACAATGAAACCTTCTCAGGTGAGTTTCCAGCCGAGAAGAAAGGAACAGAACCTCAAATAAGTAGGTGTGCCTCAAAGTTCAACCCTTCAATCCTAGCAGACGTCACCACTAAACCCCCACCAAACGTATCATCCTCCCACTAGTGGCTTATCAGAGGTTAAAGGAATATCATATACAAAATATTAACCTTTTTACTCACTGGTTTGTTAATATCGACTTTCCTGAGCCTTCTCACGTGAGAATGATTATGTAATAATGATCAATGGAATAGTTCAATTATACATAAATGCTCCAAAGGGGTTCATACTTCATACATTGGCAGCTTACAGAGGTTATAATCACTCTTGCACACAAGAATCCACATCTCTTCACAAACTATTCAGGCTGATGTCAAATATAGAAAGATGATAAAGGATGAAGTACTAAAATATCTGAAAGGATGAAAGAAGAAAGAAAGCAAAAAAGCAGCCAACTTGGCTGAAAGAAGAATAAGAATGAACAAAATTTTAGGTTCTTCAGTTCCAACCTACTATTTTCTGTGCAAGAAGAAAATCATCCAATATCAAGTTTTAGGTATGTGATTCTTTGAGTTCAGCCTGTTCGCTTTACTAGAACTATTCTGATTATTGGTAGGGATTTTTTTCCTTATCCCTTCATTTCTAGTTAAGTTCTCTTTCTTCTATATATTGAAAAGCAAACAAATTATCAATAATAGTTATAAACTCATAATTAATTTCGCATGCATAAGTTACATAGGTCTACCCACCCTTCAATACACACCCTGCCAAGAACCAAAACCCCACAGCAAAGATTCTGATCCTGCCATGTGCATGGGTTTCATATTACTTTAGTAGCTCTGGACACTAATGGTCAGCAGATAGAAAAACCTAATAAGTTCTGAAGGGCGTCATAGTACAGAATAAATGTCAAACATCTTGCATTTTGAAAGCCAGAAATGATGAGAAAGATAGGAAGTAAAAGGTATAGTCATAAATTGTCTAACTATATGAAAGCTAGCCAAACATATTACCCTCATTTTCTCTTGCAATTTTTTTGCATCAATTTGCTCCCCTTCGGTGAATATATCAAGTGAGGCCATTGATGCCATTGCAAGTTCACCAATGTATTCCTCAAAAAGCTCACTACCAAACAGCATTGCAAAGATTGCTGCAGGATCAATAATAGCCTCTCTGTAACAAGAAGAGCCAGCATGAAGTTATGAGCAATTTTGCCTTTCGTGCTCAATGACATTGAAGCATAATCAACACACAGATGACACTTTTTGTTTATAATATATAAGCATTACGACACAAAATATTCCCCAATGTCCAGGAGAATCCTTGCATTTCTCTTTTGTTTCGGAAATATGTCATGGCAGAAAACTTACGTTGAAATGCCTGATTTCCCATAAGAATCATATGCTTGGCGCTGTGTTGGATCACTAAGAACTTGGTAGGCCTCACCCAATACCTGAAACAAAAGCAGCAAGTTGTAGTAAACTAGTTTTTACCATCCAGCAGACTTTAAAAGAAAGCAGCTAGATCAAATTCTTCAAGAATTTGCATAACTCATCACGAGTTATAACGTATAATGCTAAAACCTTTCAACCAACTTAATATCAGTTACATTATTAGATTATAATCTAAAAATTTAACTAAGAACTGCCCTAAGTTTTGACAGCAAATAGTTCTCGCTTCTTGTGGAAATTCTTTTGAGAAAAAAAATCCAGCTTAAGATTTTGACAGCATTTAAAATGGTAACTTGATGCTTATAATCCAATTAAGAAAAAGAATTTTATAAGAACTAATGAAGGTTTGAATCAGTGTTTTAAAAAACCCGTTATGTAACCCGTTATAACTCGTTATATAATGTAACGTCGACCAATTGTTATATAACAGGTCTAAAAAACGCAATGTTTGATAACTATGGTTATTTTGCCCGTAACTTACGTTACGTTACGTTATTAATGTAACACACTGTAACCTACGTTATGGTGCAAGTCAACTTTTTATAACCCTCATATTCTCCCGGTTTATGGCAAAAAAAATCTCCACAAATTCGCTCGCTCGTCATCCTCTCTGCAACCTCGCAGTCGTCTCTTCGTTCGGCGTCGAGAAGAAAGAAAAAGACAAACCTCTCTTTGGTTGACAACAAAAGACGAACTACCTCTGGTGGTTCTCTGTCGTGTTGGTTCTCGCCGGCGTCATCTCCAAGCGGTGGTTCTCCGTCTCCAAGCACATGTAAGCTCTCTCTTCTCTCTCTTCAGTCTCCCTCCCGGATCTCTCCCTCGCGATCACTCTCTGCTTTCTCTCCTGAGGGGGAGAGAGCGCAGAGAGAGCCGAGAGAGATCGGGAGAGGGATCAGAGGGAGAGAGAGTAGAGAGAGTGATGAGGGGAGAGCAGAGAGATCAGGGGTAAAATATCGAAGAGAGTGAAGGACACAGGGGGATAATTAAATAGCATATTGTAAATTGAATTATGAATTATAATGAATAGAGTGACTAAGAAAAAAATGAATTATGATTGAATTATGAATCTTTGTGTAGATTGAATAGCATGATAAAAATTATGAATTATAATGAAATATACGGATCATATTGCTTATGTAGATGGAATTATGAATTATAACTTGTGAATGTGAAAAATTATGAATAGCATGATAAAAATAATGAACAGCATGATAAAAATTATTAATTATAATAAAATATGCGGATCATATTATTGTTTATGTAAATGAAATTATGAATTATAACTTGTGCATGCGAAAAATTATTGTGATACTTGCTAAAAATTGTTGTGAACTTGCTAAATGTGTTGTATATTGTTTTGATATTTTTTTAACTTTTTAAAATTATTTTTCTATTTATAACTTTTTAATATAGTATATATATTTATTTTTATTAATAAATATTAAATCACGTAACCTACGTTATGCGTTACGTTGTAACCTATGTTAACATAACAGAAGAAAAACGTTATCATTACGTTATCGTTATTTTGAACATTGGTTTGAATCTTGATGTTGGGCAGCTCTTTAAGGTCAGGTTCAATCCCCGCAGTTATCGAATGGAGAATTTAACTCGGGTAATTAGTAATGGGTGTCTGTGTATAGGCTGGAGGGCTGACCTCACCCTGTTTCTTAAAAAAAAATAAAATAAAAATTTACAGATTGTGCTAGCATATGGGTTTTGCTATTCTTTTCCAAGCAAATGGTACTGTTGGTTGAGTTCCTCATCTGCATGTTTCGCTCTATTACAGGCTTACAGCCCATGGAAGTATAAGATTGCACCCTTAGTTTCAAAGATCGGCTAATTCCGATGTATATTAGCAAAATATTGTATTGGGTTTTAAGGTACCCGATATGATATGGCCAATATCGAGGCCGATATTGCTGATATTGGTGACATATATGATATTTGTACTAAATATGATTGGCTGATACTGATGACGAGGTTTTAATCTATGGTTGCACCCAATACCTTTCAGCTGAACCCAATTTTTAGGGTATGATTCGGATCACCCATCTTAAAAACCCTCTGATTCAGCCAATGTGGATTCGCGTCAGCTGATTTTAGAAACCTTGCAAGCCCTCTTGATTTCACCTTCCAAGAAGATAGAGGGAACCACAACAAGAGTTGGGAGGATCAGCTTTCCATGTGAAAGCTTGTTCTTTCTTCGGCATAAGTGTTGGGCATCAAATTCAAAGAGATACAAATTTGAGGTTATGATGTTTATCTCCAAAATTCAATCAGATTTAAAGAATTTATCATCATGCATAGTCATAGCTGTAGTGTATATTGTTAAGATTAGTTAGTTATTAGTATTGGGTTATTGGGTTGTTACCTATATAACCATATACCCACCTTGTCTTCTATATATATCTTGTACCTTCTCTTATGTTATTCAATACAATCCAATTCTAGGGTTTTATGTTTATCTACATGGTATCAGAGCCATCAAAACCCTAACCGTCTTTTTTTCCCTCTTCTTTTTTTTTTTTTTTTCCTTCTACTCCAAAGTGCTTCCGCACCTCCCCCAACTTCCTTCCAAGTGCTGTCAGGCTTCCAACAGAGCCATTCGCCTCTTATCCTGCTTCCTTCCAAATGCTGACTTCCAACAGAGCCATCCTCAGCTTCTCCTACTTCCTTCCAAGTTATTCTAGGTTCAACAGAGAAGTATTCTAGGATTTTCTGGAGGAAACAGAGAGTTATTCTAGGTTCAACAGAACTTTACATCAAAGCCAAAGGTTGCAGGGGCTCAACAGAGTTATTCTGCACCTCCCAAGGGCTGCAGGCCCTCCAACAGAGCCTTTATATGCCAACCAGAGCCTTGTCCAGGCTCTGCCGCGCCTAACAGAAGATACCAGGCCTCCAACAGAGCCTTTATATGCCAAAGCCTTGTCCAGGCTCTGCCGCGCCTAACAGAAGCTCCAAGTGCCTCGTCGATGATCTGTGAGGCTTCAACTGCCTCCTGACTGCTGCCCTAGCCCTCCACCTAACCTCTAGAAGACTTTTCTGGCTGCAATCTATTTCTTTGGTGCTGACTTGGCTGTACATGCTCCTATCTGGTAACTAAATTACTTGTTCTCTGATTTACTGGTTGCTTACTGATACTACTGGCTTTCTTTCTGGTGATTTCTCTGACTGGATATTATGTCTGAGACTACGAGTTCATCTTCTATTATGACCTCTTGTTCAATAGCTAAAACTTCTGTCCCCAAGCCTCCAAGACAATATTGGGAACTATAGTGAAGTTGAATGGCTCCAACTACCTGTTATGGGCACAGACGTTCCGCATATTCATTGGTGCTCAGAACAAATTGGCTCACCTCCTACAGCCT
Organism: Agave tequilana; assembly: GCA_038442645.1. NCBI lineage: Eukaryota > Viridiplantae > Streptophyta > Magnoliopsida > Asparagales > Asparagaceae > Agave > Agave tequilana. The sequence continues at coordinate 132,301 of JAVJIF010014204.1, forward strand.
CCACCTGCTGATACGAATCTCACGTATGTGACTTGGCTTACTGGATATTATTCCGTAATGACATGACTTCTTAACAGTTTGGAGGAAAAGATTGGTGGTAGTGTCATGTTCCTACCTACCGCTAAAAACATGTAGGATACACAGAAGGTCATGTATGAAAATGAGAAGAATCTCTCGAGGGTGTTCGAGATCTATGAGCGCCTACTTAAGCTCAAACAGGGAGACAGATTTATGCCTGAGTTCTATGGTGAAATCAAAGGTCTGATTGATGAGTTAGAGATGCATCAGCCGTCTGTTACTGATGCGGCAACTCTGATGGGGTATCGTCAGGATCTTGCAGTGTCAAAGTTTCTATCTGGCTTAACTCCCACTTTACGATCCCATGTGCGAGGTCAGATTCTAGGAGAAGATAGTATTCCCACGTTGACTGCCACTTTTTCGAGGTTATGCGAGTATTTACTGTGGCTGATGTTCCCTCTGCACCTTCTATTGAGCAGTCTGTCGTAGTTTCTGGACGTGGCTATGGTCGTGGCTGCGATTTTGTAGTACGAGGACGTGGATTTATTGGAGGTGGATGTGGCTCGTATGGAAACAGATAGAATGCCTCTAAGAAAGGCCCTCGGCAATGCAGGCACTGTGGTCGTAGTAATCACATCTCCGAGAAGTGCTAGGAGAAATTAAGTCGACCTGAGTGGGCACAGCTATCTGAGTCTGACTCTTCTGCTCCGCGTCGCACTCCTCGGGACTATTCATCCACTTCCTTCACTATTCCTGGATCTTCCACAGTTATACTGACACAAGAGTATGATCGACTTTGATAACTAGAGTTCTCTCATCCCAATCTTTCAGCAACTCATGCATCTGCTTCAGGTATGCACACCTATACTCTCTCCTTAAAAGTCTTTGATATTAGACTTTGGAGCCTCATCCCATATGACAGGTATTAAACAAAAGTTTGTTTCTCTAAATATGTCCACTGCCCACCCCTCTGTTAAAATTGCTGATGGTACTCATTCACCTGTACTAGGCAATGGGGTGGTTCATGCTACTCCAGCCTTAACCCTTACTAATGTCCTTTATGTTTCACGTTTTCCTGTTAGTTTCTCGTCTGTCAATCAACTTACTAAACAAAATAACTACAAAATAACGTTTTTCCGTCTCATTGTGTGTTTCAGGATCTGTCGATTGGGAATGGGATTGGTCTGGGGCATAAGCGAGGAGGCATATACTATTTGGATGATCGGGTGACCCCTACGGGCTTGGTTGCAGGTCAGCCTGATCCAGTTTTACTGTGGCACTGGCGCTTGGGCCATCCTTTATTACAAAGATCCGGTCTATTATTCCTGTTGAGTCATCTATCTCTTCTTTAGGTTGTGAGTCTTGTAACTTAGGCAAGCATCATCGTGCTACCTTTTTGAGTCGAGTCAATAATCGTAGTTTGAGTTGATCCATTCTAATATTTGGGGTCCTAGTCGTATGCCCTTTATTAAGGGTTTTAGATTTTTTTTTGTGCTCTTTATTGATGACTTCTCTCGTGTGGCGTGGTTGTATCTCCTAAAAAAGAGGTCAAAAGTGTCCAGTGTAATTGAGTCTTTCTTTAATGAAATAAAAAATCAATTTTCTACTTCTATTCGTGTGCTTCGTTCTAACAATGTCCTGAAGTATGTAAAGAAGGATGTATCTGTTTTTTGTTCCAAAAATGGCATTATTCATCAGACCTCTTGGTCCCATACATCCTAACAAAATAGAGTTGCCGAAAGAATTTGCTAGAACCTTAATGATACGTATGAGAGTTCAGAAATATTTATGGTCTGATGTTGTGCTAACTGCATGCTATCTAATTAATAGTATGCCTTCTTCTGTTCTCAATAATAAATCTCCGTTTTCTTGTCTCTATCTAAGAAAAACCTTCTCCATGACTTCCCGTTTTTTTGAATATACTTGTTTTATTCAAGACTTGTCTCCTGCACTAGATAAGTTATCTCCTAGATCTATAAAGTGTGTATTCATTGGGTATTTTAGAACTAAAAAGGGATACATGTGCTATAATCCATCCACCAGGAAGTATTTAGTGTCTGTTGATGTTACATTCTTTGAGTCTGGTCCATATTTCTCTAAACAGGCTCCCCTCACCGCATCTGAGACTGTTCCTCTCTCTCTCTCTGTCTGTGCCATTACCTACACCTGCCTCTACTGTTTCTTTGCCAATAACGCCAGCAGAAACTAAAAATTCACCTGCATCAAAGCCAGTACGGGATTTCAAATATGTCTACACTCATCGCCCACAGGTTCCTGCCTTCGAATCTATTCTGGCTATTCCTTCTCCGGTAGACGGTCCTATCACTCCACCATCAGCTTCTCCCTCTGACCTTGATGTTCCTATTGCCCTTCGAAAAGGTAAACGGTCTTGCACTGATCACTCTATTTCTAATTTCGTCTCTTATAATAACCTAAATCCTACTTTTCGCCAGTTTGCTCTCTTTGTCTTCTGAGTTTATACCCAGGTTTTATACAGAGGCTTTATTGTACCTGCCTGAAAACAGGCTATGAATGAGGAGATGAAAGCTCTTACTTCTAGAGAAACTTGGGAGTTGGTTTCAGCACCAACAGATGCGGTGCTTGTTGATTGTCGCTGGATATTTACTTTAAAATACCACCCAGATGACTCTGTGGATAGATAAAGGCCAGACTCGTGGCCAAGGGGTAAAATTGGACATATGGCATCGACTATTTTGAGACGTTCTCGCTAAGTTGCCAGGATGAACTCTATCAGGATTCTGTTCTCTATTGTTGTCAACCAGTCATGACCACTGTTCCAGCTGGATGTCAATAATGCCTTCTTATATGGAGATCTACAGGAGGAAGTTTACATGGAGCAACCTCCAGGTTATGTTGCTCAGGGGGAGACTAAAGTCTGTCGTCTGAAGAAGGCTATATATGGACTAAAGCAGAGTCCAAAGGCGTGATTTGAGAAGTTCAGTCTTATCATTTCTGGTATTGACTTTCGCCGATGTTATTCAGATCACTCTGGTTTTGTTCGGTACACAAGGTCTGACATTGTAGTTCTTGCTGTCAATGTTGATGACATTTTACTGACTGGGAATGACTTAATCGGGATAGTAGAGACTAAGATGTATCTCAAGCGTCATTTTGTGACCAAGAACATAGGACGTCCAAAATATTTTCTGAGAATTGAAGTTGCATATCAAAAACACAGTGTACTTCTTTCCCAGCGAAAGTATACTCTGGATCTTCTTGAGGAAGCAGGAGTTTTTGGATGCAAACCTGCTACCACTCCAATGGAAGCCAATGTGAATATATGGTTTGATGACAGTCATACACTTGATGATCCAGGAAGATATAGAAGATTGATTAGGAAGTTGATATATCTCACGGTTATTAGACCAGATATTACCTTTACTGTGGGGGTAGTGAGCAGATTCATGCATCAACCAAGAGAGATTCACTGGTTAGCTGCGATGAGGATCCTAGCTTACATTAAAAGTTGTCCAGTAAAACGTTTGATGTACAAGAAACATGGGCATGTGTATATTTCTGGATATTCGAATTCAGGTTATGCTGGTGACCGAGAAAATATGCAGTCTACCACTGCGTATTGCACCTTCGTTGGAGGAAATCTGGTGACTTGGAGGAGCAAAAAGCAAGATGTGCCTCGCTCGAGTGCAGAACCTGAATATAGAGCTATGACTCATACAGCATGTAAGATGGTATGGTTAAAAAATCTACTGATGGAGCTTGATTTCAGACAACCTGGGCCCATGCCTATATGTTGTGATAATCAGTCTGTCATCTACATTGCCCAGAATTCTGTATTTATAAAAGCACCAAACATATTGAGGGTTGACTATCATTTTGTCAGAGATGCTTGGACAAAGAAAGTAGTTACATTCCAGTTCACATCGTCTCCAAAACAGTTGGTTGATCTCCCCACCAAAACTACATCACCTCAGGTGTTTTCTAACCTATGTAACAAACTGGGCATGCTAGATCTCTATGTTGCAGCTTGAGGGAGAGTGTTAAGATTAGTTAGTTATTATTATTTGATTATTGGGTTATTAGGTTGTTACCTATATAACGATATACCCACCTTGTCTTCTATATATATCTTGTACCTTCTCTTATGTTATTCATACAATCCAATTCTAGGATTTATGTTTATCTACATATACATATTGAGGTATGTTAGTATGTTCTCCACTAAAATAGGTGCAAGCATTTTTTTAGGTTAAGTCTTGAGTATATATTATTATTAAAGCAGAGTTGAGTTATGATAAGGCTAACAGTAAGACAATACGAGTAAGGGTAAAGGGATCTCCTACAATATAAAGCATATATGTAAAGTATACAAACATGACTTGTGTACAATTTCAGAGTCCATGTACACAATTAACACCCCAGTATTGGTGCAAGGCTTGTCAATTTTAATCATCCAATTAGCTCATATGTTGAATGCTAAAACCAACTTCCAAATGTCAGCTCATCAGGAAAATTTTGGATCTAAAGTTGTCTCCTGGTACTGCTGCATACAGGCAGACAAAATAATTAGTCAAATCAAACCTCTCATCATGCAGCCAGGAAACACAAGCAATAGGTAAGCAGTATAGGCCAACAGCAAAGCAGCCCACTGCATAATTAAGATATATCCACACCTAGAAAGAGGAAACATGATCAATGGCCCCCTCTCTGCAAGAAACAAATCTGGTACATCAACAATATGTACTCAGGCAGTACTACAAAAGGCAATTGAAAGTGAAGACACGCTCGGGGGACTCGTTACTTTATGAACTAAATGGAAGGAAAATAGTGTTCCTGCTTCACTCAACTTTGCTCGGGATCTTAGTTTTTTTGAGTATGTTTTATGTAAATGGAGTAGGTCATTGCACAAAAGCATATGGTTCTGGGATTGTTCTTTCCATTTTTATCTTTGGATAGGTGCTGGTTCTGAATCTTGAAGAGAAGCTTTCTTCACCATATCCAGGTGATTTTATTGATTGAGCCTTTACTAATTGATGGAAAGAAGACAGCCTTGATATCCAGGTGTAAGATCAGACAACCTAATGCCAATATACAACATCAAAATTATAAACCAATCAGCAACAACATGCAAACCACATCCACATGATACAAATTCTTAATTTCTTGTAATCTTTTTTAAGTTCCATTAGTAAAATTAGTTTTCTTCCACAGTGTTCATATTTGATATTCTAATTGCACACTCTGACCACACAAACGTTCTCCAACGTGCATGAGTCAGATGACTTTTATGTAAGTATTGTAATGGATGCTTCTCCTTCTAAAATAAGAAGATTTTCGTCATAGCTGGCTTTCATGTTTTTGTTTTAACTTTAGAATGCAAACATCGACTCCATTTACAATTGATTATAGCTCTGAGAAGCAAAAAAAAAGAAGAAACGGGTCGAATACTGTTGTATTGCAGCATAGATCCTTGCCTTAAAAGATTTTAGTACATCATGTTATTCCTCTTAAAAGCATCTAATATGAACAAAATAATATTTGACGTTTCGTATACACAAGCAAGCACGAGAGAAGCAAGCAACGTAGAAGCTTTTCCAGAAGCAAGACGAGGAAGCATGGCTGTCGTAGAAACAGGGGATTCTCCCGACCCACTGCAATACAACAGTCGTGACCAAAAAAAGGGCCTCGATGATTACACAGAGAATGGATAGAACATACAAGAGTCTGCAAAGCAACAAGTCATTTACATTGGCCCTTGACTATTGAATTTTGGGATAGTCAGATAGCTTATACACAGAAATGTGTTTGGTTAGCATTTAACTTGCCTGTTTCAGTACACCAATAAGAAAAACCTGCGCTGAATAACTAACAATAGTCATTAGGACAATTAAAATGTAACATTTACCTGAAAATTTTGTGCTGCAAGGGGATCATTTGGATTTTTATCGGGATGGACTTGCCTTGCCTACAAATTAGAAAGAGAAAATTATTTCAAATAGAAGAATAGTAAAAAAAGAAAAGGAGGTAAGTATTTATATAGAAAACATGTAATTTCAAGATACTAGGATAACATTATCTACACAGTGTGTATCTCGAAAAAACCACAACTTTTAAGGAGAACATCCAAATTCCTCAATCTGTTAAAAAGCTACAGATACAACAATGAAGATAACTAGATAAGAACAGTTCACACAAGTTTTTCAAGAAACATTTGCATTCATAATCCTTACAAAATCATACTAAAAGGTCCACTATTACCAAGTAAAACCTTAAATATTGTTGCTTAGACACAATTGTCATATGATGAAAGAATACATGTGTCATGAATACATGAGAGAAAGGCGGATTATATGACCGTGTATGTAATTTTGCCAACTAAAGTATATATAGTGCAGACTTGACATATATGTGTGAAACAAACACTACCAACAACAACACAGCCTTTCTGGGTCAGAATGTTTGGCAATTAAGAAAATACATACCCAAACAATGAGTATAGCATAAATGAAAATGTTAGATTGATGAGTGAAAATAAACAAGGGATTAGATAAGTAGGTTTGGCAACCTGCCAACTAGTCTTCAAGGTATACATAGCGAAACCCTCACTCAAAGTTGCCTTTGTGGGTGTATATAGTGCAGATTTGACATATACAGTGCTACATGTGTGAGACAAATACCACCAACAACACAGCCTTTCTGGGTCAGAATGTTTGGCAATTAAGAAAAACATGCCCAAACAATGAGTATAGCATAAGAGAATGTTGAGATTGACGAGTGGAAATGAACAAGAGATTGGATAAGTAGGTCTAGCAACCTGCCAACTAGTCTTCAAGGTTTACATAGCAAAACCCTCAATCAAAGTTGCCTTGACCAGGAATTCAGAACCAACTCATATAGGGTTGATATTAGTTAGTAGCCAATTAGAAAAACTTCATTCATTTCTTTTTATCCAAGATTTTCTAACATCGATTAATAGCAAATCAGAAAAACTGGGACAAATCTTTATTTCTTCAGTGGAGCTTTCCTAACTCGACTTCAATATTTAGCAAGAACCCTTACTTATAGTTTCCTTGAAAACGAATTCAACGACAACACATAAAGGTTTAACATCAAGCTAATCAGAAAAAGGTAAGGTGATGTAATTGATGGTCAAATTGAAGAATCTAATGACATATAATTAAAGGTTTCAAAGCCACGGGAATCCACAACCTCTATAAGAGTTAACAACAATTTCAATCACATTCATTTTAAGAGTTACCAAGAGTTAGCAATTCCTCTTCACATGAGAATTGCTAGCTACAAGTTCTTCCTAAAGTTTAGGGACAAAATGCGTACATATTTTTTTAAAAATCCCACTTTACCCTCTACTCCTAAATAATGATTATAGGCTAACTTTTCCCCAATTTTGAGTGTTTAGCAAGGAGTTGCATGCTAATTCTTGCTAACTCAAGTTACCAAACAAGGTCCTAGAGTGTTGTGTGCTTAATACACTCTTTGGCACAACAATATAACAAAAGTACATTTTGCTTTTAAGTGCTGCAAGCTTGCCAATAAGGGAGTCAAAAATACAACGAGAAGTGTAGCAAAATTTAGAATGTCCAGACGAGGAAGAACAAGGAAGAAAGAAAGACATTAGTATAGTGAAGAAATCTTGTCCTTGCACCAATAGAAGAATAAAGGAAATGGAAGCTGAGCAAAATAAATATTTGACATATACCATCACCGTTAAGACCAATGGATGCCCCAAAAGAGAACACTCTGGTTTTTCATCAGAAGGCTAAAGAGGAAGGCTCTAGAATAACATGACTTCTTGTCACTCCAGATGTTGCCCTTGATAGATTGAATGGGGAAGGAGTCAAAAGTCCAGCAGTAGAAGTTGGCTGAAGTCTTGGTGGTTGTGAAAATTCAGAATCTATCATGTTCTAATACCATACCTCACACCATAATCAATATACAAAAACCAACATAAGTCCATGGATGGTGTCACTGTCTACACAGAAAATATTCTTTGCTTGTGAGTTTACAAAGGGATGGAAGATGCATGTAACCAACAAGGTGGACAAAGGAACTAACATGCAACTCTAAATGATAGTTGTAGCTTTTATAAATGCATCATGTCGAACTTCCACCAGAGTTTAAAATGTTTTGCTCCAGATTTTGACTTTGCAAGACTTTCATCAGGTTGAGCCAAATCGTAGATTCTTAACGCTCGCGAAGAGAGAAGAAAAGGGGAGATGGGAAGAAGACAAGGATGAAAGGGGAATTGTGCAGAGGTAGAAGCATTAAGGAATGAAAAGTATCGGATTTTCATATTGCATATCGAGAGTGTGGGTCAGTCATATATGGAAACTACATATTTGGCGATACAAACACACGTACAAGTTGGAAAGTAATAAACCAGTTTTGCATAAGAGAACGTACACAAACACATCTATCAAGGAGTCGTACCCGAGTCACAAATGTGTCGCACACTGACACTTCTTTGGACACTGCTCGAAAACTTCTAAAATGTTAATACTTAGATACTATATTTTTTTTAAGTTTAGGATACTTCTTTTAACTTCTTTGACATGTCTCTTTCATTTCTCATACTGTCCATACACTTCTTCTCATTACATGTATGATATATTTATTTAGCTACATGTATATATCTAATACTCGTACATAAAAGGCATTATATGTGCATCGAGACAACTTGGATTTGGGTAAACGACACAAAAAGAAACATTGGTGGCTCCTACAGTAATGATTGCCAATAATTGGTTTTGTACCCTAAAATACTACCATTACTCTAGGCATCCTTAGTCCCCATCCATCTGAAAATATAATATTACCACCCTATATATTATCACCCTATAGGGGCATAGAATCGAGGGTCGTAACCATGTTGTAAAAGACGCTAGGAAGTTCTAAGTGATTGATCTAGCACCCAATAATCACTCAAGAGTATTTTAAATAAACATTAGAAAGTAGCCAAAGCCTTTAAAAGTTTGTAGGAGAATGACACACAACAAAATCTAGAAGTTGCTGTCACAAATAATTATAACAAACCAAGAGTAAGGAGTAAATCTAGATATGACTATCTTGATAAACACATACCCTTCTCTACCTTTATTCAGGAGAGATCATAAGTTATAGATGAGATCACCATCAACAAGTTCTTCCATCTATGAGAATAAAGAGATAAAGGCTCATTCTCCAATACCTCCTTCCAAAAGGGATTTTATGCTTCCAAAAAAGGACATGGCAGAAATAATAACATAAGGGTGAATGAGGATGGATGGTGGTGAAGTTTGAACACTAACTATGATCAAAATTCAAATGAATCAAATGATAGTGCAAGAAAAAACATGAAGAAAAAGAAAAGGAAAGATGACATAGATTAGTGACCATAGTATAAAGATGGCAAAAGGAAGAAAAGAGGATAGGAGGCAGCAGTGAAGATCAGATACAGTGTTTTGGTTAAGAGGTCATCTTAAAAAGATCTAGTGATGGAGCCAAAGAAGCCCCTAGACCTCTTCATTAGAAGCTCTATCATAATGGACTTGGTTACACTTTATTTGTGCTCTCAGACAAACAACAAAATAATGGTATTAATGGAAGGTGATTGCTACTGCACCAGCTTATTTTTCTTTGTACTTCTTTCATGTCTTTTATATTTGCATTTGTGTGTTTTTTACTTCATTTCATTTTTGTTATTTTTTATTCATGCATTGAGAAGATGAATGAAAAGCAAGAACCAATTTTTTTCCCCTTTTCAAAAGTCACTTATATGGCTATCCTCAAACTTTGTTTGAAAATTATTCTACCGCTTCCAACTTCAAAAACCATACAGTCTTCTTCAAATTGCAACAGATAAAATTAATAAAAAATTGTCGATATAGTATGATTCCTTACTATACAGATATAAATTAGAGGGAAAAGAAAAAAGTCTCGAGGAGTTGTAGTCCATAAGTATTACTCGTTGAGTAATTTTTCTAACAGACAACACCCAAACTTTTTCAAACACGCTAATTTATTTGTAAATCACGACAATGTTAACAATATCAGCCATCAGTGCTTAATGGATGGGTCCGGGGAGCACTGAGAATACGAGCTAAGTGAATCTCGTATTTCATTAGAACCAAAATTTTAACAGTATGTGTGCTATCAAGTGACACAGGATGTCTATAACAATGTTGGATATGAGGTAATGAATTATGCTAAAAAAAACTTGAATAAAGAGAGAAAAAGAGTAGAAGAATCAAAGAAGAATAGATTCCCCTTTTTCTCCCAAAGAAAATACCCTATACCAAAAAGTGAATGACCTAAGATATAATGGCACGTTCCTTTGTGAGGCTAACTTCAAGTTCAAGCCCTAGGTTCAAATTTCTGCCCAAAACTGGAAAAACCCCTCACTTGTAACAATAAGGGATTCTAAAATCTGCACAAAAAACCCTCCTGATTCGAACTCCTAAAACCAAAATAACCGGATACGCGCAGAAAATCACAGCATAACCTAGTGCCAATCTCAAGATTGAATTTTTCCGTCTGATCGAAGGCCGACCGGTCAATATCCCTTGTTAATTTTGCACAAAGGAAAAAACTAGAGGTCTTTCGTCTTCCTTACCTTTATGTAGTACGCTTTCTTGATCTCGCCTTCGGTGGCCGAGGGGCTGATGCCCAGCACATCGTAGTACTCCGTTTCCTTTACCATCTCACCGGATCTGATCGCCGCCGATCAACTAAGACGACGATATCAGTTTCGATCTGAAAGCCGAAAATTTCAAATTTTTCTCACAAAAAATGGTCAGCTTTTGGGGAGAGAGAGACGACAGCGACGAGGGGGCGGCGGAGATAAAAGAGGGGGAGAGGAGAGGAGAGGAGAGCTGAGTTCTGAGAACGCGTTCGATTTTTACAACGCGGTCTCAATTCGTTTCGTTTCGTTCCCTTCGTCGTCGTCGCTGACCTCAAGCTTTAACACATCTCGTGCCCGGCTGGGCGGGGCCCACCGCTCTTTCCAATCTTCTGTGCGTCTACCAAATCCCTTTCGTTTCCCTGGGAATCTACTGAAAAAGAAAAAGGAAATTTCCTTCGCACTTTTGTCAGTTTATTGTGATGATGGTTAAGAATTTCTAAAAAAAAATTTAAAAAAATGGGTGGTGATGGTTAATAAATAAACTAGTATATTATCGTCGGGCAGTAGGAAACGACTAATGCGGCAACATTGAGAGAGAAAGAGAAAGACGGAAGGGAGAAGGGGGAGAGCGAGAGAGAGGGGAGAGGAGAAAGGGGGGAGGGGAGGCGGCGAGGTGGAGAGACCGAGAGCCAGAGAGGGAGAGGGGGGGAGGCAGAGAGAGGGGAGATGGACAGACAGACGGACGAGCGGACAAAATTTGTGTAGGAGTTAAGGGAGAAAATCTCCTTTTGGTCGGTTTTGATAAAAAGACTAATCAAGATGTAATTAACTAGTATACTGTCGTCGGATAGTAGAAAACCGACTGATGACAGCGATGATAGGGAGAGAGGAGGGGGAAAGGAAAAAAGAGAGCTAGAGGGGGGAGAGGGGGGAAGAGGGGAGAGGAGAGAGAGGAGTGGGGAGAGGGGAGGGGGGAGGCGGAGAGCCAGAGAGAGGGAGAAGAGGGAGGGAGAGTCAGAGAGGGGGACGAACAAACCAACGAACAAAATTTGTGCGGAAGTCGCGGGAGAAAACTTTTTTCGGTCAGTTTTGATTATTTTAGATTACATCTAATTGTGAGTTGATTAATAATTCGACAATTAACCATTCTTAATAATCTTCTCCACTTTGAACTTAAGAGGAGAAGACTATTTCCAAGCAGAGGTGTTGCAATATTTTTTAGAAAGTTTGAATATCATTGTTGTACCTAATTGAGAGAAGAGAATCGAGAAGAATAGAAAAGACAAGAGAATTATTATTGGCACTATAAGTCGATCCAATAAAAGTTTGTAGGCGATTGCATATTAAAAGAAAAGTTTATGACATAAATGAGTAGATAAATAAGAAACTTGGGATACTTACGAGATCTTATTTGTATCACGATAATACTTTGAAGCCAGAGAAATTTGAAAGAATTTTCATCTTGCTAATTTGTCAAAGTAGCTATAATTAAAACTACTTAAGATGGAGAGCATCATTCGCCGGCATTCAAAAAGAAAACGGCTCCATCTCATGGATAGTTAAAAGAAAGCTCGTAAAACCTTGATTTTAACTGTCAAATTCACATGAATTTGCTAAAATTTTAGGATGGGCCGCTTACAAGTTTATAATAAAGAAGAATACAAAATGAAAGAAATGTCATTACGGGTGCACTAGTTGCTTGTATTGTATCAACCAGAAAATTAGGCAAATACATTATTTCTGGAATAAGGTACATGTTTTATGACCATTGTTTATTATTTTCTGTCCATTTTTTTCTCCACTCTTAACTCTTATATAATAATTGTCCGCCTTCTATATAGTTTTGTCTTTTTATTAAGTTTTAAGAGTAGAAGCAAAAAATTAGCAATCTTAACGTTTTTGGCAAGTAAATGTTTTCTTTTCCAATATTATGTATTTTCCCTTTAATTAATCTAATTCTACCACTTTAATCTTCTCCATTTTGGACTGAAGAGGGAAAAAAACTGTATTTTCTAAGTTGGAGGTGTCATGATAATGTTTTGGCAAATTTGAAAATAGTTGTTGTCTCTAATTGAGAGAGACAGAGAATAATGAGAAGAAAATAAAAGACAAAAAATTTGTTTGCGCATACAAAGAAAGAGAAATTCAAAATTTTCTTTTATCAAGTCTTAAGGGCATAAATAGCAGAAAACGGCCCTAGAATTTTTTGTAAGTAAATGGTTTTCTTTTCAGTTATTATATATATATATATATATTTAAGTTTAATTTAATTCTAGTACTTCATTTTTGTGCATTGTCTCTTTCAAATTGTTTGTGTGTTTTGTTTTCTGGTTAATTTACTGCTTTTGCGATAAGTGATCTTCTGCAAGTCTAGTATTTCTCTTTGGCAACCATGGCATACAAGATTTCTTATGTCTAGATAAATCTTAGCAGGAAACACTTGTCGGAACACACGGGAAGAGTATTGTTGATAATTAGACTACTATTATCGAAAAACAAAATAAAATATTGCACGGTGTGTTTGGATTCACGGAAGTGGGATGAAAATAGGAAGTGAGAAGTGGGAGTGAGAAATGAGGAAGTGTAGTGAAAAATTGAGATTTGTGAAAATAAATTTTTCAGTATTTGATTGTAATGTGAAATGCAAGTGAAAAATATATTGTGTTTTTCAGCGTTTGGGTGATAATGTGAAAGTGAAAGTGAAAAAGTTGACCACAAAATAATATTAAATTAAATATTATTTCTGAAATTACGTTTTTGAACTATAATTAGAATGCAAGTGAAATTTATATGACATCAAAATTTAATACATTAAACTATAACTTATTACAAGTGAGATTTATATGGCCACAAAATTAACTGTAACACTCTGAAAGTGAAAAAATGATAATATAAATGAGAGGTGTAAAAGGAAAAAGAGAAAAAAAAGGATTTTTTTTCCATTTTCCACTTCTGATTCAAAACAAATAAGAGAAATGGAAAATAAATTCTTCTTACTTTCTATTTTCTTTCCACTTTCATGAGTCCAAACACGCGAACGATGATCCATGCCCCCATATTTAGAACAACCATAATTCAAGTAGCCTCATGGGCCATGCACCCGATCATTCTAGTCGACAGTGAATACTTTTTGGAATCAACGAATCAGAGCAGGAAGATTTCTAGGGGAAAATGCTGATTATGGTTGGCAGGAAAACGCAGTTAGCATGGCTAGTACCCATCAGAGGCTATTTGGCATGCATTTGCCGAAAAATCGACCATGGTCAATTCTAAAAGAAATTAATAAGAAACATTTTGTTTCCAGTGATATGGCAAGTTTTCAGAGCATGGTGATGTATTTAGCACGAGAACATATGGTCAGGATAAGACTTCTATATTTTAAGATTGTCCATGTAAGGGCAGTTTGGTTGCAAGGAAGTGGGCGGAAGTAAGGAAATAAGTATAATTGCTCACTTCTCTATCAATCCAAATACTAGAAAAGGAAAATAAGAAAACCCCTTTTCCTTTTCTCTTTCCTCTTTTACACAATCATTTCCTCACTTCCGGAATGCTACAGTTAATTTTGTGGTCATGTAAATCTCATTTGTAATAAGTTGCAGCGCAAGACAGTTAATTTTTTGATTATGTAAATCTCACTTGCATTCTAATTACAGTCCATTTTTTATTTTTCTTAATTAATTTTTATTTTAATATAATTTTACGGTCAACTTTGTAGTCAACTTTTCTACTTCCACTTTCATATTGCCATCCAAACACCAAAAAAGACAACATTTTCCAAATCACACTTCCCAATAATATCCTGTAACACCCCGCTCCCGGAATACGTACTTAGTTGCGTATTCAGATTTTCCGATCGTATTTTTCGATTTGCTTCCTGTATTGGTTTTGTATTATGAATTGTTTATATGATCGTTTTACCTTGGATTTGGATTCGTGAACTCGGAGTCAGCCCTAATCTGAACCGGGAACCCGATCCTAGTGAATTGCTCGATTTGATCTTTTCGCTATTCCGATTTGACCGATTTCAGTTTTAAACATTATTTTCCAATATTTTAGATTTTTCATGATTTTCTAGAAATTTCCGGAATTAAGTTGTAAATCTTCAAAACCGGGGTCGACCAGTGCCACTGACCGATTCTCGGATTTTTAATTTACAAACGGAGTTGAATTTCAAGAAACGGCTTTCCTGCAACCTCTTAAAATCATATTTTCTATCCAAATACATTTTCTGAGATTTTTCTAATTTTATTAAAAATCCGGCCAATCCGGTGTATACCGAGATTGACGGTTGATTTCAGGATTTTTATTTTGAAAATGAGATTGAATCTTTGAATACCGATTTCACCAAAATCTTTTTATAATATTTGTTATTTTTGAGAATTTTTGGGGAACTTTCCAAGCTATGTTATTTTTGGACCTTTCCGGAGTTTTCGGTATTTTCCCAGATACCGAGAATTTATCCAAATATTCCACTTTTCTCTTTTTCCCATTTTCTCCCTCCTTCCTCAAACGCGAGTTTCACCTACCTAGGATTCTACATTTAATGCGGAGATCTCTCCCCGCCTCCCCATGCTGCCTCTAATGCACTGCTAATCAATTCCAATCAAGTCATTATGACTTTTATCCTTTTGTTAAAACGCAGTCTTTTGCATTTCCTCCTGGACGCGGCTTTCATCCCCGCGTCCAGTTCTTTTGGCCTGGACACAACCATTGCCTTGTTGAGACGCAACTTAATTGGTGCGTTCTCTTTTGCTTTGATAAGCAATGGCAACATTATTATAATGTTTTCCCACCCTTTATAAATACCCCTACTCCTTCTCTCTCTTTCATTAATCATTCTTTCTTCTTCTTTGTTTCCTGAGAACAAAAACAGCAGCCCACTCCCTTGGCCGGCCACTACTCCTCCATTTCCACCACCATCTCCTCCACCACTCCTTCACCAAATCCTCCACCATTCTCCCCTCCATCTCCTCCTCCATTTCCAACAACAACACCACCTCCATATCATCTTCTTCTTCCTCTTTTCCACCATAAAACACCAAGAAACGCCAAACAACCCATTCTCACCACCACCTTCTCCACCATTTCCACCACCACCTACACCTCCTTGGACACCACGAACCACACCAATATCAACTCTCGGCGAGCTCCTTCATTCTAGCCAACTCGTCGCTCCCCGTAACATCGTTTGCAAAATCCCATTTTTTCAAAGTGAACTATACTTGCATCATCAACCTCCTTCCCTTGTGAAGGCCGGCCACTCCTTTCGGATTGGGGCCGCGCTCTTCTCCGTTGGCAAGACTCTAAGGCCGGTGCCCTCCTTTCGGATTGGGGCCGTGCTCTTCTTCATCGACAATATCGCCGTAGATTATTCCGGTAATCGTTCGCGATTATTCCGGATGCACAAGGCTTCAAAGTAACATTTTTAGGCGAGTGGTTTTCCTCGCCAAAGACTTGGACAACTTATTCTCATACTTGAATTTTTATATCATGCAAGATAATCAACAAACACAAACCCTCAAAAGTCAGGTTCTGCTCTCTGTTTGCACTCTGTTAGTCGACTTGACCCAGTCATTAGTCGACTTGAACCCTTTATTAGTCGACTACCCCCTTATCCTAGTCGACTAACTCATTGAAACGCAACCCTTTTTCTGAAAACGCGACCTTATTAGTCGACTACTCCTTTACTCCTAGTCGACTAACATTTTCTTGAAGACGCGGCTCTACGAGACGCGACCTTGTTAGTCGACTAATCCCTTTTTCCTAGTCGACTAACTTTTTCTTGAAGACGCGGCTCTACGAGACGCGACCTTGTTAGTCGACTAATCCTTTTTCCTAGTCGACTAACTTTTTCTTGAAGACGCGGCTCTACGAGACGCGACCTTATTAGTCGACTACTCCTTTACTCCTAGTCGACTAACTTCTTCTTGAAGACGCGACCTTATTAGTCGACTACCCATTTATCCCTAGTCGACTAACTTTTTCTGAAGACGCGACCCTATGAGACGCGGCCTTATTAGTCGACTTGGTCCTCCCCTATAGTCGACTAACTCCTTCTCTAGTCGACTACTTATTTTCCCTAGTCGACTAGAATTGGCTGACTGCTGTGTTTGATTCTTTTATTGGAAATAGACCCTTCCCATGGATTTTGTATTGATCATGTGCCTTCAATTGCTCAGCTCCACTTGATGTTACTCAACTATCACTCCACCATCGCCAGATACAAGCTGACATATACCTGTCTGATATGTTATCACCTGACACCTGACATACTACTACTTGACACTGACTCATGTTGTACCACCTGTTCCCGTCAAATCCTGAATGGAACTAAGTGCCACACGGAACAAAGTGCCACATCACACTCGTGGTGGGGGCCACCTCTTGAATCTGTGGGGCCACCTCTAGAATCCATCCCCTCAGAGCAAAGTGCCACATGGAACAAAGTGCCACACCACACACATGGTGGGGGCCACCTCTTGAATCTGTGGGGGCCACCTCTTGAATCTGTAGGATCACCTCCTGTCTGTACCTGATCTCCTGTTATGATTCTTATTATGTACTCCTGAATTTCCTGATCATGTCCTGCTACGGTTCTTACCATAAAAGTGATATTTACTTGATAAATTATTATAAGTAGACAACTTGTACCTGGTTTGGGGGAAACTGATGGGCCCTGATTAATCATGTTTATGGTGGTCTTATCGAGCCGCGCGTGGCCACATACTTGAGGGATCACCTGGCGGCCACCAGGGATTCCATGGGGTGTGCTGGCACCCCTACTCCTGTTTATTCCTGCCGGGTATGCACACGCCCTAAGCCTATTTCTATGGGATCTGCGATACTCTATTCCTGTTCGGGCATCCATAAGTCCCGGTACCTAGCGGTACGTTCCGGCTCAGCACCGGATACTCCTGAACCGTTGTCCCGGGCATGTACGGGGCCCATCCGAAACATGATTCATCGAACTTTATCGGTTTCCAAATAACTTGCTCTATAAGTTGTAAGTAGAAGTATGTGTAATGGGACACATACTAAAACCTACAACTTAGACAGTCTAATTATAATAATATACTAATATGATGTAGTTGTATTGTTTTGTAACTCGAGCTGTACAAGTTCAGGTTACGGTAACATGAGGTAAAGGTATATAGATGAGGGTTTCCTTGTTTGGATTATTCCTTCGAGGTACTAATCTCATGGAGCCATGACCTAAACCTGTACAATTGGATTTACTCGTAATCGGTTTTTATTCTGTTTTATCGGTTTTGATGTTAGTTTAAGAGATATATGGTATTGTCCTACCTACTTTATTTCTCGTCTCGTTACTTTCTCTTATCTTATCATACCATGAGTATTCTCTGCTTGACATCTCTCGTTATGCATTTACCTGCTTTTGCATGCTATGCTCACGTCATGGTTTTCAATGCATGATCCGGTTTTATCGGTACACTTGTACTCATATCAGCATGCCATCTGGCTTTTGCCTCACCACTCGCTGGGGGAGTTCTGACTCCTCTGGATCCTCATGTCCAGGTCCTGGAGCTTGGACCGTAGGGTATTTTCTTGCTGAGGACCAAGTTCACTTCTGCGGAGCAGTCAGATCAGCTGTAGCTCCAGTCCCATCCTTGCTCCCCCTGTTGGCTCGCGGCTCTTCCAGCTATCTCGTGAGCGCCCTTTTGTACTGTTCATACATATACATATCTTTGTATTCTCGCATTTGCGCCTATCAGGTGATGTAATATTATTGTAATATTTGTCACCTCTGGTGATAACTTTGTAATTGTACTAATATGTTGGAATGTATAATGCACCATTTGCTTCCGTACTCTGATTCTTGCCTGTACTGATGCTTAGCGTATATGCGTGAGGGTATTTCTGACCTGCGTATATACGTTGCAGTAACGTCTCCGTACCCGCAGGATCGGGTCGTTACATATCCAAACACCGAAAAACTTACTAACCAATTCTCAAGTTCCAAAGGGAATTATTACCACTTCCTCAATTCCTCACTTCTTCACTTCCACCCTTAACCAAACAGGCCCGTAAGAAAACCTTCAAAAATTTTATTTATTGATATAATGATTAGTAGAAATGTAACTAATTGGACCATCAATTTAGGGGGTGTTTGGATGCAAGGAAGTGGGCGGAAGTAAGGAAATGAGGAAGTATAATTGCTTACTTCCCTATCTATCCAAACACCGGAAAAGGAAAATAAGAAAACTCCTTTTCCTTCTCTCTTTTCTCTTTTACACAACCATTTCCTCGCTTCCAAAGTGCTACAGTTAATTTTGTGGTCATGTAAATCTCATTTATAATGAGTTGTAGCACAAAACAGTTAATTTTTTGATCATGTAAATCTCACTTGCATTCTAATTACAGTCTATTTTTTATTTTTCTTAATTAATTTTTATTTTAATATTATTTTGCGGTCAACTTTGTGGTCAACTTTTTCACTTTCACTTTCACATTACCATCCAAACACCGGAAAAGACATAACATTTTCCAAATCACACTTCCTAACAACATCCAAACACCGAAAACTTACTAACCAATTCCCAAGTTCCAAAGGGAACTATTACCAATTCCTCACTTCCTTACTTCCTCACTTCCACCGTCAACCAAACAGGCCCTTAGATGGCAGATCACACAATTCAAAGACTTCACTGTGGGCCTGTTTGTTTCGTCGCAAAACTTCGCAGGTAATAAGTTGTATAATGAGAATATAAAATATAAACTGTAGCAGAGAAAATATATTGTGTTTTATGGTGTTTGATTGGTAAAGTGAAAGTGTAAATAGAAAGTATATTGTGTTTTACGGTGTTTGGTTGGTAATATAAAAGTGTAACTGAAAAAAGTTGGCTACAAAATTAACTGTAGTAGTGATTTAAATATTATAAATACTATTAAATTAAAACTACTATTGCAAATTAAATTGTATTAATAAATTTGAGATAAATATTAGTATAAATAGTAAAATATTAACTAAATAAATAATATAAAATTTTAAAAAAAATCTAAAGAACATTAATAAAATTTTAAGAATACTAATAAAACATAAATATTAAAAATCTTTAAAAAAATAATAAAATATAGTTATAATATTATTATTAAAAAGTAGTGAATATTATTATAATATTAAATTTTATTATAATATTATTGTAATATTATAAACAAAGTAAAATATAATTATAATTTAATAATAAATTATTATTATAATGAATTATTATTACAATATTAACATAATAACATATTAATATAATAATAAAGTATATTATAATATTAATAAAGTAATTATTTATATTAAAAATAAATTAAATATATAGTAATTTTATATTAAAATATAATATTGTTATATTAATAAAATATTAACTATAAATAAAATAATTAAAAAACAGTATAGATAGTAATAAAATAATAAAGTATTAAATAATAATATTAAAAAAATATTAAATTAAAAAAAATAAAATATTAAATATTAAAATAATATTAAAAAATAATAAAAATATAAAATAATTAAATAAAAGATTGAACACTATTAAAAATATTAAATATTTAATAATTTTAAATTATATATTGATTGTCAAGTAACTGCTTTGAACTACAAGTGTAATACAAGCGGTATTCACACGACCACAAAATTAACTATAGCAACTGCGAGTGAAAAAATGTGTGTAAAAGTACATGACCACAGATTTAACTGTAGCAACTGCAAGTGGGAAAATGAGAACTACATTTTGTAACTTATTTTTCAGCAAAACAAACAGCAAAAAATGAAAAAGAAGTTTTACGACTTACGATTTGCGACGTTTTGCAGTGAAACAAACATGCCCTATATGCATTTATGTGGTTATATAAAGTAACAATGGTAAATTAGTTTATTCATTATATTAAATGCAATCAAACATGCAAAGGCTAAGATTTTTATTTTTGGCTAATTAACTCAATACCAAACTCGGGATCTTGCTGGAGCCGTGTCGCCAAGAGAAGAATGTATCCTTTTATATAGGCTTAAATCGATGACCACGGGAAGAGCCTGTGTTCTAACCGATTCTAGATGACCACTGAGCGAATAAGATTGAAAAGTAAAAAAAAAATAACTGTCATACAAAATAAAGTGTAATTAAATTCCTCACTTACCTCTGCAATATCAGGGCTGTTTGGTTGCAAGTGGGCGGAAGTAAGGAAGGGGCCGTTTGTTTCGCGTAAAACTCCGTAATTCGTAAATGACTTACTACCCAGTTACAACTACGGCGTTTGTTTGGACCGTAATTCGTAAAAGACTTACGTAACTCAACTAACACTCACTTGCAACCCAGTTACCACTCACTTACAGCCTAGTTACAGTTAATTTTGTGGGCATACAAATTTGTAATATTTTTTTATATTAATTTTAAAATTTTTTAATATTTAACTTTTTTAATATTTATTTGCAGTATTAAAACTTTTAAAATCACCAAATAGTTAATTTTGTGGTCAACTTTTTCACTTACGACTTATACATTACGACAACCAAACACCGTAAAGTACAATACACTTTCCCACTTTACAATTTTATATTACCAATCAAATACCGTAAAATTTACATACATGTAACTCATTTACAATTGTAAAAGACTTTACCAATTACAACTACGAATTACGGTCAGTTACGACAACCAAACAGACCCGAAATAGGGAAGTATAATTGCTCACTTCCCTATCTATCCAAAAGGAAAATAAGAAACCCCATTTTTTCTTTTCTGTTTTCTCTTTTACGCAATCATTTCCTCATTTTCATAGTGCTACAGTTAATTTTGTGGTCATGTAAATCTCATTTGTAATAAGTTGTAGCACAAAACAGTTAATTTTTTGATCATGTAAGTCTCACTTGCATTCTAATTACAGTCCATTTTTTATTTTTCTTAATTAATTTTTATTTAATATTATTTTACGATGAACTTTGTGGTCAACTTTTCCACTTCCACTTTCCCATTACTATCCAAACACTGGATAAGACAACATTTTTCAAATCACACTTTTCAATAACATTCAAATACTGAAAAATTTACTAACCAATTCCTAAGTTCTAAAGAGAATTATTACCATTTCCTCACTTTCTCACTTTCTCACTTTCACCTTTAGCCAAATAGGCCCATCATGTAATAAAACCTACATTCATTACCCCTTACAATTTACAAAAAGCAATTTTTTTTTTTTTTTAATGATTGGCCATCCCTTTTCCCAAGATCTTCAGTATCTCCCCTGATAAATTGGAGGAAAAGAACCAAGAAAGCATTTCCCAGGATAGCAATGCCACTGCAGCGCGGAGTCAGCCGAGTTAAAAGCGCGACGGCACTTTCCAATACCCGCGGGGCCCACGCCTCCCTCGGGATCTGTGGTGGAGCCGCGCGGCACCGCGGGGCGGGACCGCCAGCGAGAAGATTAGATAATTCTGGTGGTCGCAGTGAGGAAATCGGGATATGACGCCGTTACTCACTAAAGTGACGGCGGCAGTGCAGAGAGCAGAAATCGTCAAGAACTGCAGTCGGCGATCGATGTCTAACGCGGTGGCCAATGGATTGGCCGGCGGCGGAATTTCGCCACCTACCCGCTCCAAATAGTTACTCTAGCTCATCTCAGTTTCAACATTCGAGAGTCGATTTTTGAGCAATATCTTCTTCTTTTTCTTGTTTGTTTGATTCAGGTGCAGCAAACAGAGAGGACGGCCAAGAAGAGTGCCTCGGTCGCGGTCGCGGTTGTTGATGACGCCGCTGGAGGGAGGAGAGTCTTCAAGAAAGGGGACGCTCTTCCAAATGCTCCTGGTTATCAAGACTGAAGGTTGGGGAGGACTCTACAGCGGTCTCAAGCCTTCTCTCATCGGCACCGCGGCGTCTCAGGTCTGTCTCTCACTCAATCACTCTAGTTGTTGTGCACATGGACTGAGTCATTGTGTCCACCACACGTTCGATCAATGTCCTCTTTGGCTGGAATGTTGTAATTAATATGAAGCAAGTTACCAGATAGTTTGTAACGTGGACGGGATGCCCAGTGTATGTGGAAACTGGTTTCGTGGAGGCTGCATTGGATTGTGAACTTTTAGGATGCCGTCTACGATACTTGGAAAAGAAAAGTGATTCTTGTAGCAGCTGCAGTTATGAAAATGTCAGCAGCCTAGATTGTGGAAACAGGTTGTCGAAGAGCATGACAGTTACTGGGTGAACTAATGGAGCGCTGCACCCTAGCTTGCAAGAGGCTGCTCTGAACTCTGACCCTCAGTAGGAACAGAAATATAACAGCTTCTGCCACATTCCCAAAACACACACACCCACACCCTCCCACCCACACCCCCCACCCACCCCAACCAAACAACAATAAGAACAAAAATAAATAGAAACAACAAGATTTGGCCATAAAAAAGAATTGAAACTGTTGGAAACTACACTTTGAGATAGTTCCTGCGGTATATAGCATGTTTGGTCTGCAGCTAAATCAGAACCAGAATTGGGCCGCAAAGTCTTTGATCTGTAGTATTCTGTAGCATAGGCAGCTGAAGATAGACTATTGCATTGGAAGCTGGATGGGTTTAGTGTTGGAAAGAGAGAATATTGCTGAGGAAGTTGACATGGATTGCCGAGGGGTCGTCGAGGTGATCGCCAAGGAAGTCGACGACAAAAGGCGAAGGAAACAGCAGCAGAAAACAGGTTGGCCGGTCGACTGCCCGCAGGTATCAGAAGGTCGGTCGACCGGTCAGGTCGACTGACGTGCACAACGTACACAAGTTGGAGCTCGGTTGACCGGTCGGTCGACCGACTGAAAGTACCCAACTCTCTGTTGGGCACCCAGTCGACCATCCGGTCGACCGGTGGAAGAGGTCGGTCGACCGCCCGGTCGACCGACAAGCGGGGCGGGCTGAGATTGTAGGTTTGGAAACCGGTTTGTATTTAAAGGCTGTGGCTAGTTTCTAGGGTTTGTATCTGATTGCTGG
Organism: Agave tequilana; assembly: GCA_038442645.1. Lineage (NCBI taxonomy): Eukaryota > Viridiplantae > Streptophyta > Magnoliopsida > Asparagales > Asparagaceae > Agave > Agave tequilana. The sequence goes on from JAVJIF010014204.1 coordinate 155,883, forward strand.
GATTTGCTGGAGCTCTCTTGCAATTAAGGAGGCTGCTAGCAATTGTAATTATCTTCCAAGTAATTTAATCTCTTTAAATTGCCCCGAGGACGTAGGCATTGAGGCTGAACCTCATTAGATTGTTTTGTTTGCGTGTGCTTTCTTCTGGTGGTTGTTTTGTGCTGTTTGGGATTGTTCTTGGTGCTTGGGAAATTCAGGGGATCCTCATCAGGTTGTTGTCGTAGTCGCAACAAGTGGTATCAGAGCATCCAGGCTTCGTTTGGGATTTCTGGAGATTCGGAGGGCTCGAGGTCTGATTCGGTGGAGATCGTGTGTCGATCTCAGATCAGAGGTGTTCGTGTTCGTGGGATCGTGTGTCGATCTTAGGAGGACGCAAGGAGGGCTCGTGGAATCTGTGGTGGAGTAGTTCCGGAGAGAAACTAGATCTAGTGTTTCAAGAGAAAGGTAAAATCTAATTTTTATCTGAGTAGTGATCTATTTCCAGTTGGTTTTTCTTCCGCATAGATAGAGGATCAAGTAATCTCAATGGCAGAAGAAATTGCTTCGGTTAAGACCATGAATCCTCACCCGAGGATAGATGTTGTCAAGTTCAATGGTACAAATAACATCGGGATGTGGAGGTGCGAGGCTATGGATGCACTAAATGCATCTAACCTCGAGGACACTCTCCTATTGGAAAAGAAGAGGAGCACGACCACTGATGAAGAGTGGGCAAAGATGAACAGGTCGGCGTGTGGGTTGATACGTTCATGCTTGTCACAAGACATAAAATATCTTGCACAACATGAGACGTCGGCGAAGCATCTGTGGGAAACCCTTGAGAAGAAATACCTGACGAAGAGTGTTGAGTACAGGTTGCAGCTTAAGAGTAAGCTGTATTGATTTCAGATGAAGAAGGGGAGCACAGTGAATGAGCACATCAACCGATACACGAAGCTTCTTACAGACTTGGTGAACGTGGATGTCATTGTAGAAGAGGAGGACAAGGCGATCATCTTCCTAAACTCACTCCCAGAGGAGGAGTATGAGACATTCACACTGACCTTCATTAATGGAAGGCAGACCTTGGATTACAATGAGGTGTCGTCTGCACTGACAAGTTATGAAACGAGGAAGAAGGAGAGACATCCTTCTAAGTTAAGCTCATCGGCGGAGGCACTGGAAGTAAGAGGTAGAGGTTCATCGAGGAAGGGCAAGGAGGTTAGAGGAAGATCTAAGTCTAGGCCAGGGTTCAGGGATCTCAAAAGGAATCAGTGTGCTTTCTGCAGAGAGATTGGGCACTAGAAGGTGGACTGTCCGAAGTTCAAAGAAAAGAAGAAAGAATCGAAATCCGAGGCAAATCTCGCAAAGGTGGTTAACACTGCAAGCAGTAAATCACAGGCAGATGGATCAGACTCAGATTCGTCAGTGTTCTCTTTTTGATTACTACGCCCATCATAGGCTACTCGGGTGAAAACGAGTGGATCTTGGATACAGGTGCAACATATCATGTATGCCCTAATCGGGACTGGTTTACCAGTTTTGAGAAGCTGGAGGGGTGTTCGGTCGTCATGGGCGACGATCATCTGTGATCATGGAGGGTGTTGGTACTATTCCAATCAGAATGTTTGATGGGATGGTGAGGGAGCTGAAAGAAGTGAGGTACGTACCTCAGTTGAAGAGGAACCTGATTTCCATAGGAGCTTTGGAGTCATTGGGCCTTGGGGTGTCGATTAAGGAAGGAGTCCTTAGAATGACAAAATGTTCAATGGTGGTGCTGAAGGCCGAGCGCCGGAACAACCTATACTACTTGAAGGGTAGTACGGTGACAGGGCAAGTGGCGGCTTCTACCAGTCCAAAGGAAGATTCAACCCGGCTGTGGCACATGAGGCTGGGACATGCAGGAGAGAAGTCAATGCAAGCTCTTGCGAGGCAAGGGTTACTGAAGGGTGCCGAAACCTGCAAGATGAATTTCTGTGAGCATTGCATCATCGGCAAGAAGACCAAGGTGAAGTTTGACACAGCTTCACACTGCACGGAGGGTATTCTTCACTATGTTCACACGGATGTCTGGGGACCTACCAAGACTGCATCGATTGGAGGTAACCATTATTTTGTGTCGTTCATTGATGATTTTTCTAGGCGCTGTTGGGTGTACACCATGCGACACAAAGGAGAAGTCCTAGAACTGTTCGTGAAGTGGAAGGCTAATCTGGAGAGAAGCACGGGAAGGAAGATCAAGGTCCTCCGTTCTGACAATAGAGGAGAGTACACATCGGATCCTTTACTACAACTATGCCTAGATGAGGGCATAGAGAGACACTTCACGGTATGAGAGACTTCGCAACAGAATGGGGTGGAAGGTTCAGTGTATGTTATCCAATGCAGGACTGTCAAAGAAGTTTTGGGCTGAAGCTTTGGCGTATGCATGCTACCTTGTGAATAGGTTGCCGTCGTCTGCAATAGGGGGGAAGACTCCTCTTGAAGCTTGGTCAGGAAAAGCTGCTGGTGAATATGATTTGCTATGGGTCTTCGGATGTCCAGCCTACTACCATGTCAAAGATGACAAATTGGACCTAAGGGCAAAGAAGGGGGTGTTCGTTGGCTTCAAGCGAGGAACCAAGGGGTTCAAGACCCAACGGACAACAAGTTCATACTCAGCAGGGATGTCACGTTCGATGAGGCTTCTTTGATGAAGCTTATGGTCTCTCAGCAGGTGGAGACCAGCAGGACCAAGGAGCTATTGCAGCAGGTGGAGATTGATGCAGATCCACAATCTCTAGAGGAATCAGCATCAGTTCGGATCATTCCTGAGGTGACACAAGGCAGCGATCAGACAGTTGAAGAAGGTGCTGAAGATGAGGAACAGGGTCAAGAACAGGTCATGGGTACTGTTCCCGATCTAACTGTAGTTGAAAGACCAAGGAGGAACACTAGGAGACCAGGTTGGCTCACCACTGATATGTCGTCGCGTATGCACTTCTAGTCGTCGAGGAGGCTATTCCATCTACCTTCAGAGAAGCTGAGATCAGTTCGGAAGTAAGGATGAGGAAAGCGGCCATGAATGAAGAGATGCAATCTCTCTACAAGAACGACACATGGGAACTCATCAAGTTGCCCAAGGGGAAGAAGGCCATAGGATGCAAGTGGGTGTTTGCTAAGAAGTAAGGATCTCTCCAAGAAGATGCAGTGCGCTACAAGGCTCGGTTGGTGGCTAAAGGCTACGCTCAGAGGGAAGGAATTGACTACAACGGGGTATTCTCTCCTGTGGTTAAACATTCGTCAATTCGTATTCTTTTAGCCTTGGTTGCGCAGAATGAGTTAGACCTTGACCAACTTGATGTGAAGACCGCCTTTCTCCACGGCGATCTAGAGGAGGAGATCTATATGACACAGCCTACAGGTTACAAGATTGTAGGGAAGGAAGAGTTAGTATGCAAGCTAAAGAAGTTGTTGTACGGATTGAAGCAGTCTCCTAGACAGTGGTACAAACGATTTGATAGCTTCATCAGAAAGAAAAAGTACACACATAGTCACTATGACCCATGTGTGTACTACAACAGGCTACCATCAGGTGAATATATCTATCTACTTCTTTATGTAGATGATATGTTGATTGCTTCGAGGTCGAGATTTGCGATTGATGATCTGAAGAAGAATCTATCGTCAGAGTTTGAGATGAAGGACCTGGGCGAAGATAGGAAAATATTGGGCATGGAGTTCACTAGAGACCAGAGAGTTGGCAGGGTGAGTTTGACTCAGAAGGGTTATTTGGAGAAGGTACTGCAGAGGTTCAATATCAGCAAGGATACCAAGTCTGTTAGTACACCTATGGCTCCTCACTTCAAATTGTCTGCAAAGATGTCTCCGAGGAGTGTTCAAGAGCGTGAGTATATGTCTCACGTTCCATATGCCAGTGCGATGGGTAGCTTGATGTATGCTATGGTGTGTACGAGACCAGATCTATCACAGGCCGTCTCCATGATGAGCCGATACATGCATGATCCGGGACAGGGTCATTGGGAAGCTTTGAAATGGATTTTGAGGTACATCAAAGGAACAATTGATGTAGGCCTAGTGTTTGAGAAGGACAACACTGGAAAGTAAGAGTGCATAGGGTATGTTGATTCAGACTATGCAGGGGATCTTGACAAGCGCCAGTCGACAACGGGATATGTCTTCACATTCTCACAGGCACCGATGAGTTGGCGCTCCACACTGCAGTCTACCGTCGCTTTGTCGACCACAGAGGCTGAGTATATGGCTATGACAGAGGCCATGAAGGAGGCGATCTGGCTTCAGGGGTTGCTTGATGACTTGGGCGTGGAACAGGATTTGCTGAAGATAAACTGTGACAGCATGAGCGCCATCTACTTGGCCAGGAACCAGGTCTATCATGCAAGGACGAAGCATATTGATGTCAGGTACCACTTTGTTCGGGAGATTCTGGAGGAAGGTGACATCGAACTGTTGAAGGTTCACACTTCGGAGAATTCAGCCGACATGCTTACGAAGGTGGTGTCAGGAGTTAAGTTTGCACATTGCAAAGCTTTACTTCATATCCTTCAGGTAGCTTGAGCTTGCTGAAGCTCATTTGGATGAACTACGACGGCTTGATCCCTTGGGCAGGGTACGTAGGCAACCACATTGGTGCAGCCGCTCTCGAGTCGATGGACAGTTCGGCTCAGATTTGGGAATCTTCACCGAGGTGAAGAATTGTTAGAAAGAGAGAATATTGCTGAGGAAGTTGACATGGATTGCCGAGGGGTCGTCGAGGTGATCGCCAAGGAAGTCGACGACAAAAGGCGAAGGAAACAGCAGCAGAAATTAGCAGCAGCAGCAGAAAACAGGTTGGCCGGTCAACCGGCCCGGTCGACCGCCCGCAGGTATCAGAAGGTCGGTCGACCGGTCCGGTCGACCGACGTGCACAACGTACACAAGTTGGAGCTCGGTCGACCGGTCGGTCGACCGACTGAAAGTACCCAACTCTCTGTTGGGCACCCAGTCGACCATCCGGTCGACCGGTGGAAGAGGTCGACTGCCCGGTCGACCGACAAGCGGGGCGGGCTGTGATTGCAGGTTTGGAAACCGGTTTGTATTTAAAGGCTGTGGCTAATTTCTAGGGTTTGTATCTGATTGCTAGGATTTACTGGAGCTCTCTTGCAATCAAGGAGGCTGCTAGCAATTGTAATTATCTTCCAAGTAATTTAATCTCTCTTTAGATTGCCCTGAGGACGTAGGCATTGAGGCTGAACCTCGTTAGATTGTTTTGTTTGCGTGTGCTTTCTTCTGGTGGTTGTTTTGTACTGTTTGGGATTGTTCTTGGTGCTTGGGAAATTCAGGTGATCCTCATCAGGTTGTTGTCGTAGTCGCAACATTTAGCACTGTGGCCACTGTTGGTTGGAGAGCAAGCTGAAGCTGAAGATGATAAGGAACACTTTTGAATAAAACCGCCACAATAGAAGGGGAGGTCAACTCTCCAGTGCCTTATAAACAATTCCACTGATAAGTAACTCTAATAGGCAACATGTGCAATGTAAGGAGGGAAGAAGAGAAATCCGAGCTATTTAAGAATAATGGATAACTTGCAGAGCCTAGAAACAGTTTTCTTCTTCTGTGTTTCCCCTTTTTATGGCCTTTATAGTAGTTGGTCTAAATCCATTCTATTAGGATTTCACCACAGTTCTATGATTGTGAGCAGTGTTTTAAATGTCGGATATCAGGGAAATGTCGGATGTCGTAATCGGATGTCGGATTTCGGATTTCGGAGATATTTCGGGGCCATTTAGTAAATTCGGACATTATGATGGATAACAAATATATATCCTAGATGTCTTAAATAATGTAATTTAAAAATTCTTATCAAGGTAATACGTACACAACTTATACAAAACTACATAAATAAGTTTAGGATATGTATAATTAACTTAAATATTTTGCATATATTCACTAATCCATTGTTAAAATTTCTCAATTGCTCTAACTTTTAAGCCCAATCAACATATTGAGTTTTTCCCAAAATGTCGGCCGACATTTCGGGAAAATGTCGGCCGACATTTCGGGATTTTTCCCAAAATGTCGGCCGACATTTTCTAAAACGCCATTTCAAATGCGGATGGGGATGTCGTGGCGGTGAAGGCTTGAAAACGAAATGTCGGGCGACATTTCGGAAATGTCGGCCGACATTTAAAACACTGATTGTGAGCAACCGCTCTTGTTGTCTTTCACACAACCGATCTCCGCTCCATGTTCTCTTACTCATACGTCACAACTGCATGAAACTGTCCGCAAGCGCCACATGTCCTCTGTAACAATTTTCTCCTATGGAACATTTTCTTCCGAAAGTATTTTTGGGTGTTAACACACATACACACATATTTCCCCTTTTGTTGAGTACTGCATATCTCTCATGGGTCAAATAACATCCCACTTTCCTGTCCCTTAACCATATTCGAGACAATTTTTGTAGTCAAGTTTTGGCCGATGTTTTGGAAGCGAGACCAAGGTTTCACGTAACTCAGTTTCTTTCAGTCATTGCTGACATACATTTCAACTATTGCAAAGTCAAAATTCTCTCTCACTCTTTATTTCTTGCTCACTGATTAACCTGTGGGCACTTTAATGGGCTCGAACTCCACTACTAACAGCATGACATGGCTCTGCCAGGGAATATATTATTTCTTCCATCAGGTACTCATGAACAAAGCAGAGGCTATTGCAGTGGCCTGAAATAAGAGAGGGTTTGGTGATGGTTCTGTAGGCATGTTCTCTTGGCTTCTTGTTGCAGCTATCGCTGGGTGAGTACCCTGCTCTCTGGTTCTTTGATTCAGTATTTCAGAGGGATGCTGGAGAATAATATTGTCATGACAACAGTGACATAGATACTAAAAAATAACGATCACATCTTTCTTCTGTTCGATAGATAGTCCATTTAGCTGAATGCAGAAGCCTGCAATGTGCACTTAAAGCCACACTAAATTTGCAGTTAGTAAGCAAATTATTTAAGAATGGACTGCGAATTATTTTCCCTGACATTTTAAAATCTTTCTTCATTCTCTTTGCAGGTCAATTAATGTATTGTTGACAATTCCAATATTTGTTCTTGTGACTCGTATGCAGGTTGCGTGAACTGACCAATATGGACCCTTTTCAACTGTAAATAGTTGTTAATTATTGCTATATTGGAAGCATGTCATAATCGGAACTCAATTAATTCTTCACACTTTATCTTAAGAATAGTTCTTTTGACACATGCAAGGCAATATTTTCTCCATGTCTACTCACGTTAAACTGCAGCTGCTGTCACATGTTAAATTAACACCTGTAAGGCAATGAATCTTACACATAAACATAGAATAGTGGATAAAACAAAATAAAAATCTAAGCATGTTGCTTGAAGTGTTTAAATTTGTGGTGTTTTGTAGCCTTGTTGTATGGCAGATGAAATGAAGAATCTCAAAAAAAAAAAAAAAAAAAAAACTCTCTACTCCTAACTACTACTATTCTTTGGCCCCCCTCTTCTGTATGTATATTCTTGGAGTCCACAAAGACCAAATAAGCTTGACATAGACAATAGAGGTCTCCAACATCTGGCTTTCAGAATTGCATTTCTCGGAATATTTCTTTTTCTGCACAAAGCCGTATTCTACTGTGTTTTTATTTTTATGAATTAATCTGTGCACTAGTTCAGCTAAAAGTTTCTCCAACTACAGACTTTTATGCTCCAACAGAGCTTCAATGTACTATTGTTGCCTCTCGAGCAGTTGAAATACTGTTGAAGTGAAGTATAGCTGTGTCTCACATCTCTGATATATTGATTCTCTCCACTCCTGCGCATGGACTGGTGTTGCTGCACTTTAACTCCATGCTAGAGGTTATCATCCTTTTTTCCTTTGACACACATGTTGCAGCTACTTAACTGATTCCAAGATGAAGGTGAAATTAGTCAACAGTAAAGAATTTCTTCCTTAAACCCTTGCTCACCCTTTTCGACACTTAACATAATTTTGATAAATTCTGCCAAGAAACATTTGGGTTAAAGTTTTAATTCCCCCCGCCTTTCCTTCTGTATAATAAACAATTCAACATTGCATGCATCCATGTGTCAGCCAAAGGTTATCCTGGTGGAAGTTGTCACTCTAATAATATCTCTGGAACATTTTGTTGATCCCGATAAACAAAGTATGTAATTTGCATGGGAACTTATTATCTCTAATTCTCTGTGTAAGCAATTACTCCCGCCAACATGCTGGTCTGAGTACCTTATGATTCTTTTCAGTGTCTCCAATCCACATAGGCCATAAAACTTCAAGAAGCCTTTCTATTTCTATAAAGATGTTAGAAGAAAGATGTCACACGACTGGCGTCTCAATGAAAATTTCCTTCATTCACAAATTTGTTAAAGAACATGTACTGTTCATATTTCCTCCCAAATTTGACCTTTTTCAAGTCTATCTTCTCTCTCTTACCTCCATGGAAAGTCTTCATGGAAAGTCTTTACTTTCTTGGTTCCAATAATTAGACATGTAATCCTCCTAGATGGAGACTTTGTTTGTTCACCTCATTGTTCTCCGGCTGTCTCTTTCACACCTTTTTTTGAATTCACTAACATGAATGTTCTCGGATCCCTGCAAACACTTTTTCTGTAGTGCTTTACTAACTGTCTTTGGGATGGCAACTTGGATTTGGAGCAGATCCTGCAATATGGGGGGATCCGTGGCAAATTTCTAGTAGCCTTTTGGAGATACACACCCAATAAGAAATCTAAATCCACTCTCACATCCAAATTTAATAATTTATCAGATATAAGTATGTGTTTGGATCATCCAAATCCAATATTCTCGTGAAATGTGCCAACTTCTTTTCAGTACCAAAAGGAATTCATAGGATTTCCTTTTACTTCTATATCTATCTATTTTCTTTTTCTTCTTTTTTGGTCAATGTTAGGCAAGTAGTAGTATTCAGAACCCAGATAATTATACCGGAATCTTTCTTGGAAAGAAAAAGCTGATTTAGCTTTACAACACGAACTAAACCACACACACACATGAAAGGTATGTATGTATATAAATGAACAAATATTGATGTGAAACGTGAATGGGGCAGAGGCAATAGATAAATTAACTCAAAGATACGCTTCACCAATAAGAAAGATCATTGGTAAGAATTAAATTAAAACAGATAATATTAGGTTATGCTACGTTGGTCATGCAAGTGCTTATCAAATTTAATGTTTAAAGAACTAATTAGAAATTTTTGTTTATGCAGAAAATCAATTTCTATACGCAATAAAGAAGTCAAGCTATCACAATGGAGAAACAGAATCACTCGCTCACTTTTAATATGGACAGAAAATCAAAATAAATAATAAAGTGGAGATGTGTATCTAAACTTGTAACTAAAGTTTAGATGAATTAGAATTGTACCTTGGATGCAGTGATTCTGTATTGGACAATTGATTACTTGCAGGTTGATGTTACTTGAACTTGAGCAGGGATTGTCGTGTGGGAAGCATATATGTTCTCTAAGTTAGTCCAGTACTGACTAGCTTGACCAGTCAATTTCATGGCAGCGTACTTCATTTTCCTTGGCTCAGTGAGATTGTATCATGCAAAGTACTTATCTAGTTGGAGTGTCCAATCTAGGAAAAGTTGTGGGTCGTGACGTTTATCAAAGGTGGGAACATCGATCTTGATGTTCTTCAGATATTGATCATCGGGATTGGGTGGGTTATTAGTGTTATTATGACGGTTTTTTCGCGATGAGGATGAATTTTCTCCAGCAGTGGAGGACTCTCGACAAGATATTTCTTTTACTTGCTCTTTAATTTCGTGTAGATCAGCTCGAATCTGAGCCATGTCGTGGGCCAAGGCTTCAAGTTTAGCCATAAGATCAGCTAGCGTAGGTTGGGAGGCCATGGAATCAGTGTTGGGTTCACTAACTTCTTCATTCAAGTATGTAGTACCACTACAGATTGGCATGCAATATATGAGTCCTAATATGAATGCAAATCTATACTATTTTTTATTTTGTTTTCAAAAAATCTGTTTTTTATAATTGTCAGGTCAGTCAAACCCCAATTTTACAAGCAAAATTGGCCAGGTCGGCGCAACTCAGGTGGGAGGTTTTCCGTACTTGGCGTTTCTTAATTATAGAATCACGTTGAGTACCCTTCCTTGGTTAGACACCAATCGTATGAAATTTTAGGGAAAAATTTACCTTTCAAGGTTTCCTAATTTACACTAATTTTTTTTGGTTTTAAAATTAATTAGATGCAGGAAATTACGTTTAAATATTTTCTAGATGTAAATCCTACCTAACTATGCTCTGATACCAAACTGATGTGAAACGTGTACGTGTGTGGAAGCAATAAATAAAATAACTCAATTAAATATTTCACCAATAAGAACGATCGTTGGTAGGAAAGTTTAAAACAGTTAATATTAGGTATGTTTCTTTAACATGCATTTATTTGATCCATTTCAAATCTTAAAGAAACTAAATTGTCATGTTTATGTTATAGATTTTGGTATCAGTTCTATTTTCAATATTGAAGATCTAGTGGATTACAAGGGTTTTGATTTTAACCCTAACAACTTCTTATTAATGAGCCATCCTCTGAGCCTATTTTTGAGAGACCCTCCATTTCACCAATTTCAAATATTTTACCTAATACAGTGGATCAGATTGATAAAATTTTGGATGATGAAATTTTCATGATTTGTAAGTATTTGGTTCGACAGAAAAGAAGAACACCGACTGATTCCAACAGGTTGAAGCAAAATAAGATCACTTCTATTACTGACTCGACGGAGTCGAGCTCTTTCAAACACGGGAAGAATGATGCAGACAATGGAACGAAGATATGGTAAATTCTTCATCGTTGGAGAAGACGTGCCAACTCAACATAAATCTAGTAGTTATACTAGGATTAGGATTTCTAATTTATTTATTGTATTTTTGATTTTAGTAACTAAAGTTGTAATAGGACTCTAACTTTTTTATGTATTTTTTCTTTCTTTTAAACTTTTGATTTTTTTTAAAATTAGGATTATTGTAATCCCAGTACAAGTAGGAGATGCAGTTTTGCAACCTAGATAAAATCCTCAGGTATTCACTTTTTTCAATGAAGATGAATAATTAAAATTTGTTATTCTCTTTGTGAGTTGATTATGGTTCTTAAATCCTCTTCCTATTAGTGGTGGGATGTCTTATTAAATCCTGATTAGTGGTGGGATGTCCTAATTAGTTTATTATAAATATATATTTTTTCCCTCTTCTAATCTTCCACAAACAAATTTCTTTCACTTAAAAAAACAGATTTGTGCGAGAAAAATTCAGGCACCAGCAAGCTACTTTGTTCAGACCATATCTTACTCATACGGAGTTCAAATCACGCACTGTTCGAAGCGTTGGAATCGTGACAGAAAGATCTACACTACTACAAAATTTCAGAGTAAGAAAACAGAGAAAATCAGGTTTTATTCACAGATAATCAAGAGGTATAATTTCAATTCACGAATATTTATTTACAAGTTTGATATTACATCTCTAATTTCTTATCAATCTTGATTACTGTCCACTTCAAATTGCGAGTTGAGTGATTCTGCTTGCCCGATAATCTTTAACTTCTTTATTGATTATTGAACTGTCCATGCATAATATTAACATTGAGTTAGTACTTTAATATTTGAAATAGATCAAATAAATGCATGTTAAAGAAACATATGTAATATTAACTGTTTTAAGTTTTCTTACCAACGATCGTTCTTATTGGTGAAACGTTTAATTGTGTTATTTTATCTATTGCTTCCAGACACACGCACACGTTTCACATCAAATATACTTCTAAGACCATTGCCTTCCCAGTAAACTATTGCATATGTTTCTAAGGATCCAAACCTGAAAATTTGACTGGGTTTAGAATGGGTTATCATGTGATTGGGCCCCCTTGTCCTAATTCTGCTAAGTTATGGATAGAGGGTTTGTCTCACCATTGTTTTTTCGGGAGTTAAATGTGGTCGAGTGGATGCTTGGGTGCTTGACTAGTGCACCAATAGATAATGAATCTCTCTTGTGATTTAATTTCAATCACTCCCCACAATGCAAGGGTTACATTTGGTGATTGCATTATTATCGTTCAGTTGTAAATCCAGAACATTTTGGTGGGTGATGAATGTGAACTTTTCCCAACACCAACAGAGACTTTCTCATATCATCATTGACTAGTCCGTTTAACCAGTAAAATACCTTTTACTCATACAACATGCACTCTTGCACATAGGATGCCTTGCAAGAACAACAGCAGCACAACAGAGCCCCCCTTTTTCTTTTTCATTTTTTGAGTAGAATGAACAGGACCTTTATTCCAAATCTTAATAGTTGAGTTGTTTTTTTCTCCATTGCTATAAGGATTCATTTCATGGATATCTGAATTTTTTTTCCCACTTGTCTGTTCACTGCCTGGTGTATGATAGTGAAAGACACTCAGCAGAAGGAGACTGACTTTCAAAAAGGATGGCTGTAGACTAAATAAGCATCCGCTCTGCCAAATCGTTCTCTCGTCAATTGATTTACTATCGGATTTATACTTCATGTTGGCTAAAGATTACTGACCCAATATACTTATCTTGGAGTATTTTAATCAGTTTATGTCAGATCCTCAAACTTATTATTCAGAGTTGTTGTCAAGATTTGTTGTATTTGAAGAGTGCTCCACATTGGATTGTTATATTTTGATTATGAAAACTTCTCGCGTTGTTGTTTTTCAAATGCTGATTGGCAGAATCATCATTTGAATGTATTACATGATATTGTATGTTTGTGGGAAGAAACATCATGTGTTAAAAAGTAAGAATCAGAGAGTTACCTCAAGACCAAGTGCAGAGTCTAGATATCAGGCCATGGCTTGCACTGCTTGTGAGCTGGTATTGATATGACAACTTCTTGGTGAGCTTGATTATACATCATTTTCTTCTATACTACTTTATTTGTAATAATTAAGCAGCTATGAATATTGTATCCAATTTGGTGTTCTATGAGATGACTAAAAATATTGAGGCTGAGTGTCATGTTGTTTGAGAAAAGATAGTGGATGAGAAGATGAATGAGAAAGACATATGGGATGATTTATTTACAAAACTGATTGGGAGATCACGGGTTCAGTTTATTTGTAACAAACTAGGCATATATGATTTACCTGTTCCAGCTTGAGCAGAAGAATTAAGGAATAGTTTGCAGTAATATTACTATTTGGAATAATACTAGGGTTTCTATGTAAATTACTAAGTTTCTCTTTTATATGTGTGTGTGGTTGTGCTTGCGTGCGCGTGTAAGAGGGGAGATACAAATCACTAACCTCTTCTCTTTTTCTCTCTTTCTCACCATAAACACCAGTACCAAACTTCTTAACCTGCTTTATTTCCTTGGAGATCTTTCAAGTAGGAGAGTTTTGGATGAGCCATTGCTAACCTGGGTTTCCTTCACAGAGACAGCTAAGTCTCTTGTATGTATGAGATATGTCGGTAATAAATAATTATTGACTAACAGGGCTACATTAGGAGTTAGGACTATCTAATTGCACTCGGAAGTGAGAAAAGAAAATTTGATAACCTCAGAGCCTTTCTTTTATGAGCTTTCAAATAGCAAACTCTTTAGATTAAAAAAAGTATAGTTTGGAAGCTTTGAATTCTCTATTTGAAATGTACAGGGTTTCAAGCCGTTATAAGCTGGTATACATGATCTCCAGTCATGTTCTATGACTTCTACAAAATCACAGTTGTAGTTAGGTCAAGTCTTGCATCGAAGCTCACCTAATTCATTAAATCATTTTGTCATACCAACCTTGTAGTCTCTCTTCATGCTACACTAGAGTAATGGACACTAGCGTTTCCTCGCCAGGGGAAAGCATGGCTGAAAATTATCTTCATGTTGGGTAAACTAGCTTGTCCTTATGACAGGTTGGATGCTTTTTCCCATTATAAACTGGGTGTGTTCATTATTTCTGTCATACTAGGCCGGGGTGAGACATCCACGTCTGACACAAATGTCTAAACCTTTTTTTTACGTAAATTTTTTTATAAATGAACTATTTGCAAAAACTAATTATTTTGTAAATCATTTTACTCATTTAAGTAATCTTCTATATGCGAATACAAACACGCACAATATAAAACCCTTACCCACCAAGTTTTGTTGGGTGTCAAACGCTCTAGACTTTAAAACTAATGTAGATTAACTTGTATGGAGTGGATCTTTATTTGGTTTTGCTATTATTGGATATATAATATATATACGTGTGTGTACGTTTGTGTGTGTATCCACACTCACTATGTAAATCTCCATATATGTGCCCTTGGAGGTGCTTCCCCTCTCACCCTGATCGAAGAAAACATACTTGGCATTTTGGGAGTCAGTAAATTGATTTTCCCTCTATAAAAGCGTAGTTGTTCTTTGATTGTGGATAAACTTTGATGAATGCTATTTCCAAATTCTGAATTCATATCATGTAGCAGGCATGTGCCCACAGGAAGTTTCATGGCTACTTTCATGTTACTTCACACAAATATAAAAGAATTACAGATATAATATGCTTCAATCCTCATCTTTGACATTTGGTAATATGCTCGATTTGTTCTTGCTTAGTTTCACCGTCTGAATCCGTGTATTTTCAATGTTGCCTACTGTCATCATTTGTTCTCGCTTCTCCTTGCTCTTTTGGAGCCTGCATTATGATAGCCATTGGTCTCGCTATTTATTTTGCTACCCCCAGCATGTTTTTCCTGTCGATGACTGCTGCATTTGTCAAAGTTAGTTTCTGTCAATAGAGTCCATGGCTTCAAGATGTAATACAATATTGTTGTGATTTGCTTATAAAATCAGATCTAGAGGGTATAGTTGGGAATTTAGAACTTTGGGTAGTCCAAGCAGCCTCTAGAAATATGAAGGAACAAACAGTACTAGGTTATAATTTTCAGGATGTGTTCATCTCAGATTTAGGGCATAGTTTAGGTTTCAAAATCCATAAAATTAGGTTGGATATCGAGATATTGAACATTGAGCTAAGATCCATGAGTGACATGTAAAACTGAAGTTTATGTATATATGGCATATTCTTTAGCACAGCTTGGCATGTTCAATAAAATTTGGCCATAATCATGGTAACACCTACCTGAATTGTCTTAGAACAAAGAAGATCATGGAGATGGAACAGATCTCCTCAAATCAGATTGTCCTGTATTAAGTAGACTGTTCAGAATGGTGGAATCTCTGCATGGATATGCCCATTTCACAGAATGGCTTCGTGTTGCCAACCTTGTTTTGTCTTCATTAACCTTCAATTTTCATAGCAAACAATACCACACCTTAGGACCAAAATAAGACATTTATCGCTCAGTAAAATTTCTTCCTTACCATTTTTCAGTCCTGCGGAAATTTTCGGTGCAACTCCGAGAGCGATTGAGTCTTCTGTTTCTGATTAGAACAATAAAGGTAAAAGTAAGTTTTTTTTTTTTTTTTTTTAAAATCAATGCATAATCTTTCCTCACAGAAAATATCTTAATTTCTACTTCAGCTAGCATACTTGAAAAGGTGTAAAGTATTGCGACTACTCACATGTCATATATGCTATGCCTGTGTTGTTTTGGCCTTAGAAAGTCATTGTATAGTTTGGGGTATCTTTCTCCTTGCTTCCTAATGGTGTTTTCTTCCTCAAACAACAAGTCCTGACTGTATGGCTCGATGCTTGCATCAGTTTGTGGGATTGATGATATTGAACGTAGCCTCAGCTTAAGCTCGGCAGCTTTTCCTACAGAATTGGTTCCAAAGCTCTGATCCCTCTTAGAAAGGTCCACTTCAGGATCTTTGAAGCATCGGTCCTGCCTCCATGAGACGGCTGGTCAAAAGGGAAAGGATTCTGACCGCTCTGAGTTATGCTGACTTCATGTCCTATCCTTTCCACAAACATCTGCGTGCTGTTTTGAAAATTTGTAGACCTCAAATTACTGACCACTGTTGGTACTTCTTCTTGGCTTACTCTAGATTCATGAGGAGTCCTCTGCCATCCATGCTATTTACTCTTTCCTTTGTTGGTCTTGGGATTTGAGTGAAGCAGTCTCCAGTCACAATCTTTTGCTGTAGTGGCCCGCGGCTTATATTCAGGGTAACTGGGCATCCAAGTGCTGCTTTCAGACTGTTTTCTATTGATTCATTTGGAATTTCTTCTGAATGCTCGAGCATCAGGTGCACTATGGCATTGGCTGTCAGAATAATGAGCAGACAATTTGAAGAATTGACAACTGAAGAGAGGACTCTATCGAGCTACTTTATATGTTGAGGTGTGGATTTTAAGAGGACATTACCTCGGGAAGCAGTTAATGATATAAGCTTTGCTTGACACTGCAAGAGTTCTCTCAGGCTTTTATTGTGGATCCTTTCCAGTATGTTGTGCCATAACTCATCCATATCAATACTTCTGATATCAGCATTAGGGTTGGCAGTGATATTGCTGAGATGATGTGCAATTGAGTTAGCAAACTGTTGCTCCAGGATCTTGCTGTTATCAGTGTTGTTTGGGTCTCTGATACTGTTTGTATCTTTTGAGTCCAGTCTTTCTGGGGCATTGGATTTTTCATCTGCAAAATGGACATAATAAAAATTATTTCAGCAGTTTACACATTCCTGATGAATTACTGCTGGGTTTTTTATGTCTGGCAGCTTGATACCTGTTGGAATGTGTCGGGAGCCACCGGCTGATGCAATCTGCAGTACAGCAGCAGTGACACAGGTAGTCTGATTGCATGGGAGCATCATAAGTTTCTTTTCAGTTTCAATCAGTATTTTTAGAGTTAGGCATAATCTCTCAGGCTGCTTATTTCCTGCAATGCAATGTGGATTTAATAGAGGAAAAGTTCAGAAACGTTATTATCCTGAATATTATCATCATAACTTACTGAGCAGAGAATGGCTTTTGATTGATCTCTGATCTTTTAATGCTGTTGATGATGAGGAACAACTGTCAGCAAGGACTTCTGTAACAAGAGATGCCAATTGAGACACTAGTCCTCGCGGTTCAATTCCAAAATCAATCAGATCTCTTGTATATTTCACTGCTTCTGTGGAGTTTCCAGAGATTGCTGCCTCCAGCAAGCGAACAAGTCTATTTCGGGGAGCTAGACCCATCTGCCAACAGAGAATTTATAGAGAATGAGTTCAGTCAAAAAGGAACTGATGTTGCAAGATATGATCTTTAGAGATGTAACCAGAAAGCAATACTCACAAACTGTTGAATCATGGAAGTGTCAACTTTCAAACCGAGGAGTGCCAGCTGATCCAGTAAGTTCTCTGCTTCTCTCAGGTTGCCGTCTGTTTTTCTGGATATCAGTTTGAGGGCACTCTTCCTGATTTTAATTCCCCCTTGAGCTACAATCCTCGATAATTTTAGCAGGACATCGGTATCTCTAAGCTTGTGAAAATTGAATTTCTGGCATCGTGATGAAACAGCTCTGGGGACTGCACTTGCATCCTCGGTTATCAGGATGAAGACCACAGCGCCACCCCTCTCATCTTCAAGCTGTTGCGCTAAATTCAGTAGCTCTCCCCATGGCCAAGTTTCTGCAGCTGAGTAGAGATCGATGTCTATGATAAAAACCTTGGTATTAGAACTGTTCTCTGTCTGTGTAGTGCTTTGGAGAAAGCTACGTATCTTTTCGAAGCACAAGTTTTTGTTTCCAGAGCACAATTCTGCAGTGTACAGGCTGTGAGAGCAGCCAGTGCAAGCCCAGCATGGTTTCAAGAGCAAAGCAGCAGAGGACTCGCAGTTCAAAGCCATGGCAAATATCCTGGCAGCAGAAGTTTTGCCTGTGCCACCAGGCCCATGGAAGAGATACAACGGCACGATCCTCTTCCAGCGAATGGCATTTGAAAGGGCTCTGATGATCACGTCATGACCGACTATGTCCTCAAACACCTTTGGCTGGTACACACTGCTCAGCCCTCGGTGGCAAAGAGCGTGGCCGCGAGTGTGGCTGCTCGATGAAGATGATGAGGATGCATGATCATAGCTGGATTTTATGAAGTTGACTTCTTCTCGTGTAGAATCCGATTCAGAGGACATTAATCCGAGTTTGTCCTCTTCATCGACATCGTTGGAGTCCACAGAAGTACTTGGCCGACGCCAAGAAAGACCAACGTCCCTCTTATGATCACAGTCAAAGGGGCATCCCAACTCCGATGGCGATGACTCCATTGAGCTCAAGAAGAAGAAGAAGGAGAAGATCAATTGTGAAGTGGCTTAACTGCTGTCAGTCACTGTGGACTTAACTAAATGCTGAAGTATTGTTATCACAGGGTCCCTGCTGCCGGCCTGCAACAGTTTGGACTCGGGGAGTTTATTATACAATACAGTGTTACGTGTGCTGAGAAAGGGACATGCTCAGGCTTGGCTCAGCAGAGGGGGGTGTCAGTTTCATTTGTGGGCTCTTGATGGCATCACGGGCCATTTGGTTTGTAGCTTGCTTCACCCTGTTATTATGTCGCCAGATGCCAATTTGTCTTGTGCTTATGAATAATTAATGAAGTTTTAGGTGATTATACCACTGCTCATGTTTGTAACTTTTTTTTATGCAGGTCAACTCTGCAATGTTAGTTGCAAGATAATCAAACCCTCCTAAAATCCTGTATTTTCGCATGCAACCCCCAGTGCAAGGAGCAGTGTGTGTTGGTAAGGATCTCTATCTTGACCCAGAGTAAACTCAATGGCTCCAGATGCATGATTTGTGCCCAAGGTGCTGCCCATTCACCGAGTGAGCCGGGTTGGGGTTCATGAAAATCGTGCTCTTAGGTCTATTTGGGTTTACTCAAAGCACATAGGTGAAACGGTCGAGACATTTTACATAGTTTGCTGCAATCTATTTATACTTGCAAGGAACACGAGTTTAGCTAGAGTTGTAGCTATGCATTTGTCTTTGAACAGATGTGCTTCCTCCACGAGGCTACAGCAAGGTATTGTTGTCCTAACTTGATTTTGCCAGCCTCTCCAGATATATTGAGATTAACCACGTTCGAAGAACAAGTGGTGAATAGATTCTGCCTGCTCCTTTGAAAGTGGCAACATAGAATCTTGGATAATTCCCAGATTTAGATGTTCGTCTCTGGTTCACAGTTTGTTCTGCAGTGCTTTCAGTGAACAAATAAGGTATGTATATGTGTGTTTGTGTATGTATTGTGTGTGTGTGTGTGTGTTTGCGCGCACACCCACACCAGCAGGAGCAATAGTCCATTGGATTCATAGCCAAAGGAATGAGGGCAAAGCGTGCAACTCAAGTGCTACATATGGTCTCAAGTACTCATCTAAATAATAATATCTAAGATTTAATGAGTTATATTGTTTCTGATGGTTCAAGATGACTATTGTGCGAATGTTATATTGTCTATCATGCACACTATTGTGTGTATATGTGTGCATGTGTGTCTACAACATTTGAAGTATCTAAACATAAAAATTCACAAGTCATAAATATTTCTGGTCCATGAATCATTAAACCAAAAAATGGACAACTAAATGTAGAATGTTGCTTGAATCTATGGCTTAAGGCATATAACACATGCATATACGAACAGAAGATGAGCATGCACGCATAGACACAAGCATAGATACAAGACGATAAAAATGTGGTAAAATATTGATTACACATATGTATCAAAGTACATTCATCTATGACAATGAAGAAGAAGTTTTATTTACAAGTATTAAATTTTAACACTGGATGCATAAAGAAAGATAGGGATCTTTCACTGTAGAGCTTATTGGCATTGAGTTGGCATCATGTCCCAAAAAACCATTGTCCAACATATTAGAGCAGAATGAGGCAACACTTGATCATATGCCGTCTTTGATGTAATCCAAACTGATATATTCAAATTTTACAGTCTTGCACGGGACTGTTTCGCTTGCTGGCTGTGAGTATAAATAGATTTAGACTCCTCCCCTTGCTCTATGAAGTTATGAAGAAATATATTAATAAATTAAAAATAAATTTAAGAGATATATTAATATAAATAAAAAATAACTAAGATTGTTTTTTATTCCTGTGTATTCCCAAGCATGTATTGCCTGAGATTCTTAAGAGAATAACCTCATTTATGCTATAAGAAAGGGAGGTCCTAAATTGGTTCACAATAGTTATCTCTTGTAGCTTCAAGCTCGCAAGCTTTGCTTTTTGATTTAACGCATGAGGTAGATGCTATTCTTTTGATTTAACTCAACATACAACGTCTTGCCAATTTGCTTGCTTCGTGTTGACCTTCTTCTGTGTTTGGAAAAGGATGGTGGTTATCTTATCTGATCATTAAAGTGGTCTAAACTTTATACTCTTGACAAGTAATCTTTTATGTTATGGAAGTAATATCCCTATGGTTTGATATGGTAACAAGAAGGTATTTGAAAAAGAAAGATCTGGCAACAAGAAGGAGATTTAGTTTTAGAATTGTTATGAAAATAATATTGGAATTAGGATTATGCAATATTAATTGTATTGGGATTAGAGGTTTCCTTGTCATGACATATATATTTGTGATTTGTCCTCATCAATAAAATTCAATTCAATTTTCTATAAATTCGAGTTTTATGGTATCAAAATCTCTCAAAAAAAATCTTTATTGATCGTATTCTCATGCCATCCTCAAGCCTGTGCTAGCCCGCGCTCAAATAGCCCTGCCTAGCGCCAGGCTACCTTCCATCTTGTTCGAATTTCAAATTCATGGTAATCTGAAAGGGGAACGTGAGTATGAATCTGAGGTTTTAATTGATTCGTAGGGTCTCAACAAGAGAATTCCTATCATATAGTAAAATAAGAGTCGATCCACATTACGCGCAAAAAAAAAAAAAAAAAAATAGAAAAGAGAAGATTCAAGAGGCATGTAATGATCAACATAATAAAAGACGAACGAACTAAATTGATATTTTTTGGCATTATCATCACAAAGAAGAGATTTTGGTTTTTTATTTTTTACTTCCTATCTTCGGGACAAATCAAATCAAATCAAGCGGCTAAGAAGTTTTAAACGTTCTATTTCATATCCGTTGAAATTAGTATTTGTGTGTTTCTATTTGAGTCGTACGAGATGAAATTCTCATATACGTTTCTCAGGGGATTCCTCTTGGATTACCTATCTCAATAAAGTATATGATTGGTTCGAGAACCGTCTCGAGATTCAAGCGATTGCAGATGATATAACTAGTAAATATGTTCCTCCTCATGTCAACATATTTTATTGTCTAGGGGGGATCACACTTGTTTTTTTACTACAAGTAGCTACGGGTTTTGCTATGACTTTTATTATCGCCCAACCGTTACGGAGGCTTTTTCCTCTGTTCAATACATAATGACTGAGGCTATCTTCGGTTGGTTAATCCGATCAGTTCATCGATGGTCAGCAAGTATGATGGTTTTAATGATGATTCTGCACGTATTTCGTGTGTATCTTACAGACAGATTTAAAAAACCCCACGAATTGTCATGGCTTTGTTCATCTTTTGAGTTTGAGATTAAATTCAATTTTTCTCTTACATATTCGTTTTGGACTTTGTTAAAATTTTCAGCATCGTCAAGTTCTCTGATCTCGGCTAACCATGACAGGGGCATCAACAGCCATTGGTATTAGAATGAACATTGGGCATCCAGTCGAGGAAGAAAGCAACAATCAACAACCATCACCATCTTCAATTCCTCTCGGATCCAGGTCCAATCCAAGAACAGATCCAGACCCGCTTCACAATCAAACCCGATTTCAAACTCCGACCCGAA